>JABSNV010000392.1:0-123993 GCA_024085815.1 Flaveria linearis
AAGTATTCACTTCCGAAGATCTAGACTTGAAAGAAATATCAGAAGACAACTTTCGAAGTATGAAGAATAGAAGAAGTCCTCAAGCCTCGGAAGAAGTAGCCTCGGAAGAAGTATAGGTGGCTTTGGAAGAACTTGTTCTTCCGAAGCCAACTAACCTTCGAAAGACACTAATATGAACCAGGGGACATAAGTATGGTTCTCCTGACACTTCGCTATAGACCTCTGATATACTGCATGGTGTTTTCTCAAAAGCCATGTAGTTGATCATACTTTATTCCACTGTCACCTTTATTAGTTAGTACAGTTACCAACTTTAGTTAGTAACAAAAGGTAAGTCATGGACATGTCATGACTACCATATCTTAGATAATACTTTATCTAAAATACCTTAACTCTAGCATGTAGTATATGCTTTAGTGATAGGTTCCCAGCTAGTTAAAAGTATAACCGGCTGTAGGTAGTAGTATATATATTTTCTCATTGTAACTCATGAAAATATGCTTGTAAGAGTCTTGTAACACTTTGAGTGAGAAGTAATATATACAAGTACCTTGAAAATTATATCTTTATGCTCTTTGTTATATTATTATCAACTCTTAGAAAAGACTCTGCTTCATCTGATCCGAGTATAGTATAAGTGAGTTTGAGAGAAAAACAAAGTTTACTTGACAAAACCGATCCTGCAATTGGTATCAGAGCTTCTTAGGCTCTTGATTGTGAGATCTTACCATCCTAATCAACCTGTTTTTCACTCCTTATTACAACACACTCTATATGGCCCTCAACAAGTGTGAAGTAAAATAAGGACGATGACTAAAGCACCTATCATCACCCTGAAAAATTCAGGTCATGGAGCAGACGCATGGAAGGCTTCATCAGATATCAAGATAGCAAGATGTGGCAGTCTATTGTCAATGGCCCGTATAAACCCAAGGTGGTTGCACCCGGTGGAACCAGTGCCATGATAGAGAAAGCCGTTGAAGATTACTCTGATGAGGACCGAAAGAAGATGGACATTGACAGCAATGATTCAATGACTATTCTTATGACTGCAATACCTGAGTCCATTATGGTGGGGTTTGAGCATTGCAAGTCAGCCAAAGAACTGTTTGATGCACTTGCTCAGATGTACTCTTGTTCGAATGACTCCAAGAAGGACTCACTGAAGCATCAGTTTGAGAACTTCACCTACATTGCTGGAGAAACTCTCAGCCAACAATATTTCAGGTACATGGATCTCATTTCTTCCCTTCAGTCAGTGGGAATCACTCCTGAACTTAGAGACCTCACAAGAAATTTTATGAGTGCACTCCCTAATGAGTGGACGTTCTACTATGTCTCTATCAAGAGAACAGAAAATCTGAAACACCTCACCATGACCAAACTCTACGGGATTCTTGATGGATATCGTTTGGAGATGGAAAGCAAAAAAGGTCATCAGACAAGCAGATCCTCGAGTTACTACATGCTTCTCGTCACTTGATTTGGCTTGATAGGTCGAATCACCAACATTGATTCACCCACCCTTCAAGTTACTACATGCTTCTCGTCACTTGATTACAACCATGGTAAGTTGAAGATCAAGAAATAAGAATAGTCATCAAGGTGTGGTTTTCACTCCTAACTTGATGGTGTATTCCCAAGATATGACCATTAACTTACCAATCAAAAAGTTCGATCCCAACTCATTGCTAAGGATCCATATAAATAAGACGAGGTAACTCACCATTAAGGTAAGGGAAATCACTCCTATCTTAACAGTGAAGTTCTTACAAAACAAAATATAACGAAATGAACTTCTTCATCAAAATCCAGAATTCACTCCTACTTTGATGAGATCGTTTCATTTGAGAGAATACAATCCATAAATTTGAAATTATCATCAAGGTATGGAATTCACGCCTATCTTGATGATTGAGCTTCATAATAACAAGGAAACAATCAAAGATTAACATTTGTCACCAAAGTACGGGTTCAATCCTATTTTGGTGAGATCATGTCATTTGTGAAAAGTCCATTCCAAAGAGAATACTTGGAGTCAATCCTCAGATAAGGTAATCAACCTAATCCAGAGGATAAAATTTCATATAAAACACCGATTTGGTAACCATTTATCGGAACAAATAGAGATTTATCAAAGTAAGGGAATCACCCCTGTTTTGATGAGTTAGAATTGTTTAGGAGGTATGAGCGTTCTTAGTCATAGATTGACTTACAAACCCTTATATCTCCTATGGTGCAGACGGTTCAATGTTCGACTTAAAACGAAAGGAAAGAATATCACTTAGAAATTTAGAAAATCTCAAATTACATCAATGTAACCAAAAAGGAACATCATACTTACAAAATTCTAGGTCACAGTTCGAGGTAACAGGATTTGTTATGATGGTGTTCAAATCGGATAATTAAAATCGGAAGACGAAATCAAGGATAAAATAATCGACATCATAATGAGATGTGAACATTCGATTCACATCGAAAGGAAATATGGACTTCTCAAGATATGAGGTCAACCATAACCTTATTGATGACACGCGTACTTATAAGTGATCAATTATAACAAGAGTTTGAGTCAAGTAACGGATTCATTGATCGAATTAGATCACCATTTACACTTTGCCTAGACAAAGTATCCCGAGATGTAGGAATTTCGTCTACAGCGTTGCATGTTCTTAGTTATGGGACACATCCTTAAGAAGACTTGAGAACCATAGGTAACGGTTTAAAGTTCTAAAGACATACGGTTTAGATTCTCAATATCTTTGGGTCTATTGAAATCCATGTTCACGTTGGTCAAGATAAGAAGATAGTTACATGAGATGCCGAGTTCAATACTGTTACACGTACACGTTAAGCGTTTAAATGTAAGAGTTGAATTGGTAGGATAGGTTTAATATTGACAGGAATATTATTTAGGTTAAGAATGAGAAAGTATTTAAACTTTGATGATAACCGGTTCAATGATTCAAGGATTTTTAAGATATAAAAGGATGGTTCCATTTGGTAACGCATTACCATTTGGAATCGTTGACACGTCAAGGTAAATTGACCCATTTACCTTAGAGACTTGTGTATTGACCATAGTTTATCACTCATCCCAGAAATCCCCGGTAAGCATAACTGGTCTCGTAGTGAGATTTATGCGATATGCTTGCCTTAGCCTGAAGGCCTTTTGCCAGGAAATCTAGAATACAGGTGTCTATGTGCTACACAAATTTCTTTGGTTTATGAAATCAAAACCTTGATGAGATTTTCACAGATTAGACATAGAGTCTAAAGAATTAAACCCACGATGATAAGTGTAGATTCCACATGTCGTTGAGAGTAGGTTTAGGAAGTTCATTTGTCGGGGAGAGTCAAAAGTCAAAGTTAATTTTAGGGAGTCAAGTAACTAATTTAAGCATACATAAGGCAATCCTATGCTAAGGCATCAAATTGCACAAAAGGCATAGCATTATGTAGCATTCAAACAATATGTGAGCACAAAGTATAAAGATCTTTCTATGAGGTTCATGCAACTATAGTCTAGGTCACCATTTCTAATAACCTAAATCCCTATAGTTATGGGCTCTGATACCAATCTGTCACACCCCAACCTAGACGGCGGAAACGTCGAGGTGTGAGGAATACGATTGTTCACAGCCACATAACGCTATGTTTAAATGGAAATATTCAAATTAATAGTTTCAACAGGAATTACAACATAAGTCTTAATCATGAAATACATTCAAGCAAATATCAAACATAACATAACATTTCATTTATTTAACTAGGTCCACATCCTAGTTTTATCGCAAGCTTCAAAAGACCACTTTAAACTTGGGGTTACCTGAAACATGATAAAATAAAAGGTCAACTAAAAATAGTTGGTGAGTTTCCAAGGTTTCATACATAATATGAAAAGATTATAAGTAGCAATTCATGTCATGGGTTATAAGCTAGTAAGGTTACAGAACACATATCTTACAATCAAACCTCGACTTGATTACAAGTATATAAGATTGGCTAAGTGTATTTGGTTCCCTAGTGCACAAGCATACGGCTCCTAGGAGTCGGCAATACATCGACTTTAGCACCAATAGGCTTGTCAGGCCCAAAGATCTAAGACGTCGCCAGGCTAGCAATAGTTAATGATTGTAACAAACTATGTATCTCATATAATCACTTACAACATACAAATAACCATGACAAGATATAAAGATGAATTGCAAGTGCTTTACAAGTCTCAACGTTTATAAGTGTGTAATGTATAAGTATCATGTTTCACCCCAAATGGTGTGAAATAAAGTAAAAGGGGGGCAAGGAAAACTCACATGACGTATAGGTGTATAAGGTGATAATAAGGATTAAACGACGTTCAACGGATTCTTTTACAAGGCACCTAAACATATTTATTACAAGATTAAAGTATGATAATAAATTAACAATTAGACGTGAACTAGGGTTTCAATTGGAATTGTGAGGTTTTGTCGAGTAATTAAATTTATAAAGTAATTATTCGCGTTTCGATCCATTAGGAGAATTTTATATGTGTGTTTAAGTATTTTAAGAATGAATTTAAGTATGAAAATTGATAAGGTTTAATATATATAAAACTTTATAATTATTTAAGATTAATTGGAATAACGTTTTGATTAATAACAAATTATTAATCTAACCTTTAGTTAGTATATCTTTATAAGAGAATAATATTTTAGAATAATTTATGAAATTATAAAATATATAATTTCTACAATTATCATGATAAAACTTTTATTATTTATTATTTGAGACAAATAATTATTCATTATTTGAAACAATAATAATTAGTAAACTAAAACATGAAAATAATCCAATTGTAATGTTTTGTTAAGATAACAACTTTTGAAGTCTATCTTATAAATTATTTAACTAGTTTTATTATTTGTTTTAATAAAATAAAATAAAATAAATAAGATATTATAAGAAATAAATTTGCAGAAATTGGTTTGATGTAAAGAAAAATATTAACGTTTATAAAACTGGTTTCAATAATTTTAGAATTTTTTATACAATTTTTAAGGGCCAAAAATGCCTTTTAAAAAAGAATGGAGGTTGCCGGGTTCGAACCCGGGACCTCCAGTGTGTATGGTGCGTGCTTAACCAGTGAACCAAGGGTCGTGGCCGCGGCATGATTTGGTTCCTAAACCTTAAAAGTAGTGTTATCAATCGATCCCCAATCCGGATGAACCCTAGGTTCGTTCGGATTCAAATCGAAGGCCAATTCGTCGTTGTTAACACTGATGATCATGGGGCTTTGATTCCCAATGGTTTAACGAATGTAATTGTATTTTACTTACCTGAATTGAGTTCGATTTTATGAGGAGGGTCTCAAGAACAGGCGCGGCAGGGGAGGATTGGTTCGATGTTCAAATGAGGATGATAATCAAATTCGTTGCATAGGTACCTCCGAATGGTCTCAAGGATGGAAAGACCTTTATCAATTGAAGCTGAAATTGTTCGGAAGGTAGTTGTTGATTGAGTTGCAGGTTCACGACGAGAGGGTGTTCGATTCGAGGAGTTTAGATGTGTTTCGAGTGGAATTGAGTTTAACAACTGATTAGGATTAGATATACGATTGTTTGTGCGTGTTTATTTGAATTAATTTAATACGTAGTGCGATCGATGGACTGCTAAAGCTGTCGACCACGCGAGGAAAGAAACAGGTACAAATCGCACTCAGATTTTCGAATTAAACTTGAGGCATGCGTTCGAATCTTGCACATGAGGTTGTCAGGGTGTTTGTTTTGATTTAAAATTGATTAATTCGGTCGCTGTGGGCTCGCCGGAGACCGGTGGCCGGCGGTGGAGAGAGACCGACGGGGAGGGAAGGTGGTTTTGAAATAATTACAGAATGGTCCCTGGGGTTTTGTAACTTTATTATTTCATGTTTAAACCTTTTAAAATAGTTTTCAAAAATTACAAACTAGCCCCTGGACTTATTAAATCCCATTTAATAAATTTTATAAATAATTATTATTAATAATAATATTTTCATTATTATTATTATTATCATTATTATTATTATTATTATTATTATTATTATTATTATTATTATTATATTATTATTATTATTATTATTATTACTATTATTGTTATTATTATTATAATTATTATTATTATTATTGTTATTTTTTTTAACTATCGTAAAATGACGGATGTTACAGGTACCACTGATAAGACTCTTTTATAAAGAAGTTTGGAAAGGATACCCTGCTTGTTCAAGTCTATATCGATGACATCATATTTGGCTCCTCAAATGACCAAATATGCAAAGACTTTGAAAGCATCATGAAGAAGAAGTTTGAGATGAGTTCCATGGGAAAAATGGACTTTTTCCTTGGAATTCAGGTGAAACAATTGAAGGAAGGGTTTTTCATCAATCAATCTAGGTATGTCAATGGCATCCTAGAAAGATTTGACATGAAAGACTGTAAGCCAGCCAAGACACCCATACCCAGAAACCATAATCTCTATCCCGACTCTGAGGGGAGGATACAGATCAACATTAGTATAGGGCAATTATTGATTCTCTGATGTATCTCACAGCAAGTAAACCTGATATCATGTTTGCAACTTGTATTTGTGCAAGATATCAGGCTGCTCCAAAGGTGTCTTACCTAGCTGCTGCCAAGAGGATCCTCAGATACCTCAAAGGAGCACCTAAACTAGGTCTCTGGTATCCAAGGAACAACAATTTCAATCTCTATGGAACTCTGACAGTGACTATGGTGGCTGTAACATTGACAAGAAATCAACACCAGGGGGATGTCATTTCTTGGTGGAAGGATCATTTCATGGCAATGCGAGAAGCAATCTTGTGTCTCTACATAACTGCTGAAGCTGAATACATTGCTGCTGCAAGTTGCTATGCTCAGCTGCTGTGGATTCAGAACCAGATGTTAGACTATGGATTCAACTTTATGAGCACTCCTATCCACATTGACAACAACAATGCTATCTCCATCATCGAAAATCCTGTGAAGCACTCCAAGACAAAGCATATTGATATCAGGTATCATTTCATTAGAGATATTCATGAGAAAAATCTAATTAAGCTAATCAAAGTTGACTCAAATGAACAATATGCTGACTTGTTCACCAAAGCTTTTGATGAACAAAGATTTAAGTATCTCATTACAGCCATTGGGATGATAAACACTGATTAGTCTACCTCTTTTGGAAAACCTTTTAGAATATGTAATATCATATGTCAATGCAATCTAAGCCCTGTTACAAAAGGTCTCTCTCTGAAATTTTCACTGTCTAAATTCTTCCGAAGAGAAATTAACCTTCGGAAGATGTTTTCATATCTTCCGAAGAAAATTCCTCCCAGGATAATTTTTCTTCTCGGAAGAGTTTTTAGTCTGTGAAGAAGCGATTGATTACATATCAGATCTACTTCCGAAGCTTATTAAAACTCTCCATTCTGAAAGCAATCTTTACTCTCAGAAGTAGAATTTACTCTCGGAAGTAGTGTTTACTCTCAGAAATAGAATTCTACCTTCGGAAGTAAGAAGTCGCCTTCGGAAGATAAATTATCTTCAGAAATGATTTATACTCAGAAGAAAGACTTTACTGTGTAACGAAAATCTTTTGGGCCCCACTCTGTAAAAAGTAAAGATTTTTGTTAATGATGTCGATTATTTAAATAAACTAACCTTACCGCCTCATTTTCATCCTCTTGCCAAAATTTTACTGCCCTAAAAATTTCTCTCATCTTTAATTTACCTAAGTTCAAACTCATCTTCCCACAACTTTCTCCAATGGCACTTAACCCTCAACACAATCAAGTCGCATTTCTTGATTCTTCAAGAGATGCTGACTTCTCTGATATCATTTCCTTTCTTACCCAATCATCTTATTATACCGCTTTGACTGTTAACCCTACCGTTTGTTCAAATCATATGGCGGAATTTTGGGAAATGGTCAGATTGAAACCCTAAATGGGCTCAAGTATTAAGATCGAGCATATGTGGCTAAGAGTTGGTCATTACTGAACAACTTATCAGTGAGCATCTCGAGCTTCATTGTCACACCCTCGCTTAGAGCGGAAACACGAGGATGCGACGGACGGGATCGTCATAACACTTGGTATAAATACAGAGATATAATACATGCAAACTTCTCGTGTCATGACGTCCCCCGACACAATGGTGACTTGTGTCGTGGTTAGTCAGTTCCACGACTATCATAGTCTTATTGATTCTAAATCCAAACACATAATGTTCAAATATGGAAACAAACGACAAATATTACATATGCAAATCTATTGAATTCCTGAGGTCTCTGCTAAGGCATCTGCACTAGCTATCCTCTTTGATTATGTTCACCTGAAAAGATATGCTCAAAATGTCAACACATAATATTGGTGAGTTCCGCAGGTTTAAATTTAAAACATGTAATTGATGCTGTATAGATTTTGATATGGAATCATACTGCAAGCACAAACCACATAACATGTGTTTAAAGACAACCAAACCTAATGACGTTATGCATATAAATCTGACGGAATATATTCACCCATGGCCTGATTGCTGGCAGCTGTGTCGGTAACTCACAAGTTAAACCGATCTGTCGAGGGTGGGGGTGTCAACCCAGTAGTACTACCAATACCTAACCGTTGGTTCCCAAACCCGGGAATTAATGGTTGTAAGAATCATAGAATAACACCATGTATGCATGCAAACAGTATCACATTGATTCCAAGTATGAAAACAAAATATACGATGTACAGCATTGAAAACGGGTGAGCATACTTTTCCCCCATTGATTGAAAACAGTAAAAACTTGTATAAACATAAAAGGGGCCACGAAACTCACCTTGTATTGTTGTAATGCACAAAGACTTCACAGAATCAAGCAAACTTCACAGAATATGGCAATGCACGATCAAATACGGCCAATACCTAATATTAATTGTAATTGAGTCTTTAAAATGTATTCAACATAAATAGGTATATTTGTTCGGATTCGGGTTAGTTCGGTTTGACGTTTATGATTTGGTCCATGCATTTAAGTTTAATCGTAAACTTAGTGATTTATATATTAGGTTTAATTAATTTAAAATATATTTGGTAATAAATAACTTGTAAATTTACATTCGTAAATAATTTGTGAAATTATATATTGTATAACTTCCATGGTTTCCTATAATTATTTCACAATTTAATACGATATAACGTCTATTTTTATAAAAATAGTTATTTACAATATTTATAAATAATATTTTATAAAGATTTTGAGGTTTTTAAAACAAAATAAATTTACAGAAAAATCATTTTGTAACATTTTAAATAAGAAAGTTTATAAAATTTATTTTTATAATTTTTAAGAATTTTTCTATATTATTCTGAGGCTTAAAAAGGTTTTTTAAAAAAAATAGCAGAGGCTCGGGTTCGAACCCGAGACCTCTAACACACCACCCCACACACATTCCGCTGAACCAAAGGCCTAAGCCGCAACAGATCCTCGTTTCATTTGTTTTTAACCCGAGAACCCAGTTTCCCCCAAATTGATATAAACCCTAATTCGATTTGGGTCAAATTGAACTCGAATTCGATAATGTTAATGATCAAATTCATGGGGCTTTTGTTCCTCATGATGAAACGAGCAGAATGATGTGCTTAATTACCTGTATTGTGTCGATTTGATGATAAGAACAGTCAAGAACAAGCCGCGGTTTTCTTGAAATCGAAAAGGACTTAAACACTGATGAAACTTGAATTAATTGCACAGGAAGCTTTGAATGAGGTTGAGGATTGAAAACCCTATGTTAATTGTAGTGTATATGGGTCGAAAGGTGGTGGTTCGATTAGTTGCAGGTTTGAAGATGAAGATGGTGATCAGTAATGGTGTGTGCGTGTTTTGTTTGTAATTAGGAGTTGCATTCGATTTTCAGGTTGTTAATGCTCGAGTTGACAGTATTATTTGATTAAAGTGGTGTTTCAGTGGGTGTTTTAGCCGTTGAGTTTGGTCGGGAATAAAGTGGAAAAGGATTTAGCCGTTTAATCGACCGTTATACGCGTTTTTCGGTTGCTTAGTGTTCGAATCTGATCCACAAAACGATTCGGGTTAATTTGGAGTGTTAAAATCGGGTTTTTAATGGGTTTTGGGGCTCGCCGGCGGTTGGCCGGAGTCCGGCCGGAATAGTGCTGCCGGAATCACGGGGTTTTGGGCGGGGGGTTGGTTTTGTAATTTGATATTTTACATTTCAGTCCCTGCGGTTTCATTTTTTATTATTTCATGTTTTAACTTTGTTTTTTATAGTTTCAAGAATATCAAAACACCCCCCTGGACTTAATATTATTATTATTATTTCTATTATTATTGTTATTATTGTTATTATTTTTCTTATTATTATCATTTTATTATTATTGTTATTATTATTATTATTTTTATTATTATTATTGATTCTTATTATAAACGAGTATACGAAAAATTCATTAAGATGACATATACATATAAAATAATAAATACGTACAGATAATTAACACACATGAAACATGTACATGAAGATAACTCGATTAACATGATACACAGATTATGAACATACACGAGGCTAATCAATACACACGATGAGTTCTCGAGCTTGATGTTGATTGACGGTCTACTGGCGACAGTTGCTTCATACCATCTCATTCACCACATGATCTTCAACAAGAAGAATCTTGGGTTTCCTTTCTGATTTGGGAATATCTTGAATGTTTCTAAGAATTTGTTTGTTAAATCCATCTGTATCATCTGAACTGTCACACTAATGTGACAGTAATCCATAATTTTCTTTGCTTGATTTTGTGAGGTGTCACAGTATCCCCCAGTTGAGAGAATTTCGTCCCGAAATTCAACTGGTGCTAGGTCCAAAAGTGTCATCCTCGAACAGATGAGGATATTTGTGTCTCATTTGATCCTCACGTTCCCATGTAAACTCTGGACCCCGTTTGGAATTCCATCTCACACGAACAATAGGTATCTTGCTGCGTCTCAGCTTCTTGACCTTTCTGTCCATGATCTCAATAGGTTCCTCCACAAAATAGAGACTTTGATCAATCTTGATGTCTTCGATAGGCACGTGAAGTGATTCGTCAGCTAAACACTTCTTAAGGTTTGATACATGGAAAGTATCATGTACACTGCCCAGCTCTTGTGGCAACCTTAACCGGTATGCCACTGGACCGATCCTCTCTGTGATCTCAAATGGTCCAATGTATCTCGGGGCTAACTTCCCCTTCTTTCCAAACCGAACTATCCCTTTCCAAGGAGAGACTTTAAGTAACACTCGATCACCAACATTAAATTCTAACGGTTTCCGACGGTTGTCGGCATAGCTCTTTTGGCGATCTCGAGCAGCCTTAAGTCTATCTTTGATTAGGAAAATCTTATCGGTTGTTTCTTGTATGATTTCAGGACCTGTTAGCTGACTCTCGCCAATCTCGGCCCAGCATACAGGTGATCTACATTTTCGACCATACAGCGCCTCGAATGGTGCACACCCAATACTAGTATGATAGCTGTTGTTGTAGGAAAACTCTATCAACGGTAGATGAGTATCCCAACTACCACCAAAATCAATGACACACGCACGTAGCATGTCCTCAAGTGTTTGTATTGTGCGTTCACTTTGGCCGTCAGTCTGGGGGTGATAGGCTGTACTCATATCCAGTCGAGTGCCCATCGCTTTCTGCAACGTCTGCCAAAAGCGTGAAGTAATCGGCTGTCTCGGTCGGATATGATTGACACTGGCACTCCATGCCTTGTCACAACCTCTTTGATGTACAATCTTGCCAACTTATCCATTTTATAGTCTTCTCGGATAGGCAAGAAGTGTGCTGATTTTGTTAATCGATCTACTATGACCCATATCGAGTCATGCCCGCTTGGTGTTCTCGGGAGTTTGGTGATAAAATCCATTGTGATGTTCTCCCATTTCCACTCGGGAATTTCGGGTTGTTGTAATAATCCCGATGGTTTTTGGTGTTCAGCTTTAACCTTGGAACACGTCAAGCATTTGCTCACATATAGAGCAATGTCTTTCTTCATACCCGGCCACCAGTACAGATCCTTCAGATCATGGTACATCTTGTCTGCACCGGGATGAACAGAATATCGAGTCTTGTGTGCTTCATCCAAGACTAATGTACGTACATCTCCCCATTTGGGAACCCATATGCGATCAATGAAGTAATGTACGCCGTCATCCTTGCGATTCATCTGTTTATCCAACCCTCGGAATTCTTCTCCCGCAAGGTTTTCTTCTTTTAGAGCCTCAGTTTGCGCATTTTGGATTTGAGCTTTCAAGTTCGTTTGAATAGTCAATCCCAAGGCTCGAACACGTAATGGTTTTACGCGTTCTTTACGACTGAGGGCATCAGCCACCACATTTGCTTTCCCCGGGTGATACCGGATTTCGCAATCGTAGTCACTAAGTAATTCTACCCATCGCCGTTGTCGCATGTTGAGCTCTTTCTGATTTAGGATGTGTTGAAGGCTCTTATGGTCGGTATAGATGATGCATTCAGTTCCATACAGATAGTGCCTCCATATCTTAAGTGCAAAAACTACAGCGCCCAACTCCAAATCATGGGTTGTGTAGTTCTTCTCATGCACTTTTAGTTGTCGTGAGGCGTATGCAATCACCTTACCTCTCTGCATCAACACACATCCCAATCCTTGATGCGAAGCATCGCAATACACCACCAAGTCGTCTGTTCCGTCCGGGAGAGACAGTATTGGAGCATTGCACAGCTTTTCCTTTAACGTTTGAAAAGCTTGTTCTTGTGCATGTCCCCAATCAAACTTCTTATCTTTCTGAGTTAGCATGGTCAACGGTTGTGCGATTTTTGAAAAGTTCGCAATAAACCGTCGATAATATCCGGCCAATCCTAAGAATTGTCGGATTTCTGATGGTGTTTTGGGTGTATCCCAATTCTTTACCGCTTCAATCTTGCTGGGGTCTACATGGATTCCATCCTTGTTAACCACATGACCCAAGAACTTCACTTCTTGAAGCCAGAATTCACACTTCGAGAATTTGGCGAAAAGCTTCTCTTCCCGCAACAATTCCAAAATTGCTCGAAGGTGTTTCTCGTGGTCCTCCTTTGAACGAGAATAGATAAGTATATCGTCTATGAACACGATTACAAACTTATCTAAGTATGGTTTGCACACTCGATTCATTAAATCCATGAACACAGCTGGTGCATTAGTCAGCCCGAACGGCATGACTAAGAACTCATAGTGCTCGTAACGAGTCCTGAATGCTGTTTTCGGTATGTCATCCTCAAAAACCCTCAGTTGATGATATCCAGAACGAAGATCAATCTTGGAGAAATACGAAGCTCCTTGTAGTTGATCAAACAAATCATCAATTCTGGGCAGAGGGTATCGATTTTTCACAGTCAACTTGTTCAACTCGCGATAATCGATACACATACGAAATGACCCGTCTTTCTTCTTGACAAATAGAACCGGTGCTCCCCATGGTGACTGACTCGGCCGAATGAATCCCTTATCCAATAGCTCTTGTAGTTGGTTGGAGAGTTCCTGCATTTCGGAGGGTGCTAATCGATATGGTGTTTTTGCTACCGGCGTAGCTCCAGGAACCAACTCGATACGAAATTCTACCTGTCGTAGAGGAGGTAATCCCGACAAATCATCAGGAAATACTTCCGGATAATCTCGCACCACAGGAATATCTGCCAACTTGATGCCTTCTTTCTTCTTTTCTACAACATGAGCCAGGAGTGCATAGCACTGCTTCCGTAGACATCGTCGCATCTTCATGCAGGAAATAAGCTTCAGAGTTCTTCCTGGTCGTTCTCCTTGAATCTTGGGTACCTCCCCATTAGGCATGGGGATTCGTACTACCTTCTCCCGACAAACGATCTCTGCTCCGTGCTTCGCCAACCAATCCATTCCCACAATTACGTCGAAGCTCCCTAACTCGAAAGGTATCAAATCTATGTCGAAGGTATGGTCTTCTAACATTATGGAGCACTGTCTAAGGATCTCATCTACTTGTACAAATCTGCCGTTGGCCATTTCTACTGAAAAGCTAGTTTCTAGCCTACTCGGTTTCAATCCAAGCATGTGTGCAAAATCAGAAGATATGAAGCTTTTATCTGCTCCCGTATCAAACAATATAGATGCAAAGTGGTCGTTGAGAAGATACGTACCCGTGACAACATTGGGATCTTGACGGGCATCATTGGCTCCAATGACGAAGGCACGTCCTCTTGCAGCATTTCCTTGATTTCCCTGGGCTGGATTACTAGCTATAGCCAGCAGTTGCTGCTGGTTATTGCCTTGTTGACCGGGTGCTCTGTTCAATCGGGGACACTTGTTTCGGAAGTGATCAAGACCTCCGCATTCATAACATGCCCTGGCGTTCCCGACGGGGTTAACCGCATTGATGGGCATGACCAGGTTTGGCGCAGTTCTGCAATCTTTCGCCCAATGACCCAAGCGCCTACAGTTCGTGCATTCCCGACACTGCTTTGCTGGGGGATGTGCCAATTACACTTGTTGCACTTGGGGTGCGGTCCCGTGTAATCCTTCGTCCCTTGAGTTACGGCCACAAAGTTTCTGGTCGTTTTGGCCCTCTTATCAAACTTTCCAGTGCCAGACCGACTTGTTTCCCCAGTCTCTTTCCTTTTCTCCGCTCCCTTACCCAGTACTCCTGTTCTTACCATCTCGTCAGTGAGTGCGCCCGCTTTCAGAATAGCGTTCTGGATTGTGGGAGGAGCAGCTGCAGTTACCATCGCCCGGATTTGAGGCGCGAGTCCCCAAATGTATCTTTCTATCCTCTTGGACTCCGGGGTGACTAAGTGTGGAACTAATCTAGCCAACTCGTGGAATCGGTCAGTATAAGCTGCATGCCCTGCCCCCACCATAGCATGATTCCAGAACTCATGTTCAAGCTTCTGCATCTCGTTGAGGGGGCAGTATTCTTCGGTAATCAAGGCTTTGAATTCATCCCAGGTCATTTGTATCGCTGATTCTCTTCCCCTAGCTTGAACCTGGGTGTTCCACCAGGTTAGTGCTCTGCCCTGCAGTGAGCACGTAACATACTTGATCCGCTGACTATCGAGGCATTCACTGATGTCGATCACAGCCTCCATTTTCTCAAGCCATCTAGTCAGGGCTATCGCCCCACCTTTCCCATCGAATTCGTGGGGTTTGCAAGCCACAAATCTTTATATGTACATCCCCGTTTGGTTTGGTTGTCGCCAGTTTCATTCCCATTTGTTCTGCCATTGCCAGTATCACCCACCACACCTTGGTCATGTTGACCATTGGTGTTGTGATCCCCGTGGAGAGGATGGTTCAGCAGAGCGTCGCTTACTTGGGTTACGATGGTTGGTACCAATGCAGCTAGCTGCTGAGCAATCATGGCAGCTATATCAGGATTGCCAGTTTCCTGATTATTGTCGGCTGGAGCACCACCAGCTCTTGAGCGTCTACCCCTTCTCCTGTTTTGTGGGGCTTCAGCTTCTTGGTTGGTTTTGCGTGTGACTCTTTTAGGTGCCATCTTCTAACTACAGAAAGATGGAAATTTTAGTCACCGTATGATTTCATGCATTAATTCATAATAACCTATGCTTCAGTCCATTAAGATCATTATGTAGCTTAGGTTAAGCACATTCTCAGTATACCGGTGATGCTTATATATAGGGTTCCCCGCAGCGTTCCCACCACATCCACGATATACCTTGAATAATACTTAAACTAGTTACATAACATCTTAATTTTCCTTAGCACCTACTCAAGAATAAAGGTTTCATAAGGTCAATATCGTGATTGGAAATACCATGATGGCTCTAAGTAGGACAGGACTTGAGTAAATGTTAATAATGTTTGATTGCCTTCCACAAGGACTTACTAGAATTATGACCCTAGCACCCTAGGGTATAGAATAGATATGTGTGATACTCATGATCGTTACCTTGTGGTAAGATTAACCAGACTTTTCATGCATGCCGAATTACAATTACGTGTGCACCCGTAATGGTAATCTACCTTGCATGATCACCCTTAGCTTCACTTACCCCAAGTTAACATCATAGTATTATTTAGATTCAACAAACACAAGTAATATGATGTCCTCCTGTCCATGAGCCAGTATTCCAATAATAGCATGTAATTGCAATTAAGCATATAAGCACATTATGTTTAATGATAACCGCATATCTGTCATACTTTCAGAATTTCACTCATAACTATGATAGGGTCGGATTCAATATCCGAGATCAACACTACGTGTGATCACCGAAGTTCCCTGTTACTATGATGTTGTGCGCATACAAGCGTAAAGTTCTAGCATAAAGGTATCCTAAGAAGATAGTCTAAGAGTAGTAATGTCTTCCTTTGGGATACTCGGATAAAACGTGTATATATATAAAATCAAGTATGTAGGAACATACTTGTATATTATTAGGTATATAGGATATACCTGTATATCAAGTTTATAGACTTTAGGTAAAATCAAATGCACACAATCCCTAGCATGCACTCTATATGAAGGTTCTTAGGTTATAGTCTAGGTCGAATTCTCCACCTAAATCTCTATAACCAAGGCTCTGATACCAATCTGTCACACCCTCGCTTAGAGCGGAAACACGAGGATGCGACGGACGGGATCGTCATAACACTTGGTATAAATACAGAGATATAATACATGCAAACTTCTCGTGTCATGACGTCCCCCGACACAATGGTGACTTGTGTCGTGGTTAGTCAGTTCCACGACTATCATAGTCTTATTGATTCTAAATCCAAACACATAATGTTCAAATATGGAAACAAACGACAAATATTACATATGCAAATCTATTGAATTCCTGAGGTCTCTGCTAAGGCATCTGCACTAGCTATCCTCTTTGATTATGTTCACCTGAAAAGATATGCTCAAATGTCAACACATAATATTGGTGAGTTCCGCAGGTTTAAATTTAAAACATGTAATTGATGCTGTATAGATTTTGATATGGAATCATACTGCAAGCACAAACCACATAACATGTGTTTAAAGACAACCAAACCTAATGACGTTATGCATATAAATCTGACGGAATATATTCACCCATGGCCTGATTGCTGGCAGCTGTAGTCGGTAACTCACAAGTTAAACCGATCTGTCGAGGGTGGGGGTGTCAACCCAGTAGTACTACCAATACCTAACCGTTGGTTCCCAAACCCGGGAATTAATGGTTGTAAGAATCATAGAATAACACCATGTATGCATGCAAAACAGTATCACATTGATTCCAAGTATGAAAACAAAATATACGATGTACAGCATTGAAAACGGGTGAGCATACTTTTCCCCCATTGATTGAAAACAGTAAAAACTTGTATAAACATAAAAGGGGCCACGAAACTCACCTTGTATTGTTGTAATGCACAAAGACTTCACAGAATCAAGCAAACTTCACAGAATATGGCAATGCACGATCAAATACGGCCAATACCTAATATTAATTGTAATTGAGTCTTTAAAATGTATTCAACATGAATAGGTATATTTGTTCGGATTCGGGTTAGTTCGGTTTGACGTTTATGATTTGGTCCATGCATTTAAGTTTAATCGTAAACTTAGTGATTTATATATTAGGTTTAATTAATTTAAAATATATTTTGGTAATAAATAACTTGTAAATTTACATTTGTAAATAATTTGTGAAATTATATATTGTATAACTTTCATGGTTTCCTATAATTATTTCACAATTTAATACGATATAACGTCTATTTTTATAAAAATAGTTATTTACAATATTTATAAATAATATTTTATAAAGATTTTGAGGTTTTTAAAACAAAATAAATTTACAGAAAAATCATTTTGTAACATTTTAAATAAGAAAGTTTATAAAATTTATTTTTATAATTTTTAAGAATTTTTCTATATTTTTCTGAGGCTTAAAAAGGGTTTTTAAAAAAAATAGCAGAGGCTCGGGTTCGAACCCGAGACCTCTAACACACCACCCCACACACATTCCGCTGAACCAAAGGCCTAAGCCGCAACAGATCCTCGTTTCATTTGTTTTTAACCCGAGAACCCAGTTTCCCCCAAATTGATATAAACCCTAATTCGATTTGGGTCAAATTGAACTCGAATTCGATAATGTTAATGATCAAATTCATGGGGCTTTTGTTCCTCATGATGAAACGAGCAGAATGATGTGCTTAATTACCTGTATTGTGTCGATTTGATGATAAGAACAGTCAAGAACAAGCCGCGGTTTTCTTGAAATCGAAAAGGACTTAAACACTGATGAAACTTGAATTAATTGCACAGGAAGCTTTGAATGAGGTTGAGGATTGAAAACCCTATGTTAATTGTAGTGTATATGGGTCGAAAGGTGGTGGTTCGATTAGTTGCAGGTTCGAAGATGAAGATGGTGATCAGTAATGGTGTGTGCGTGTTTTGTTTGTAATTAGGAGTTGCATTCGATTTTCAGGTTGTTAATGCTCGAGTTGACAGTATTATTTGATTAAAGTGGTGTTTCAGTGGGTGTTTTAGCCGTTGAGTTTGGTCGGGAATAAAGTGGAAAAGGATTTAGCCGTTTAATCGACCGTTATACGCGTTTTTTCGGTTGCTTAGTGTTCGAATCTGATCCACAAAACGATTCGGGTTAATTTGGAGTGTTAAAATCGGGTTTTTAATGGGTTTTGGGGCTCGCCGGCGGTTGGCCGGAGTCCGGCCGGAATAGTGCTGCCGGAATCACGGGGTTTTGGGCGGGGGGTTGGTTTTGTAATTTGATATTTTACATTTCAGTCCCTGCGGTTTCATTTTTTATTATTTCATGTTTTAACTTTGTTTTTATAGTTTCAAGAATATCAAAACACCCCCCTGGACTTAATATTATTATTATTATTTCTATTATTATTGTTATTATTGTTATTATTTTTCTTATTATTATCATTTTTATTATTATTGTTATTATTATTATTATTATTTTTATTATTATTATTGATTCTTATTATAAACGAGTATACGAAAAATTCATTAAGATGACATATACATATAAAAATAATAATACGTACAGATAATTAACACACATGAAACATGTACATGAAGATAACTCGATTAACATGATACACAGATTATGAACATACACGAGGCTAATCAATACACACGATGAGTTCTCGAGCTTGATGTTGATTGACGGTCTACTGGCGACAGTTGCTTCATACCATCTCATTCACCACATGATCTTCAACAAGAAGAATCTTGGGTTTCCTTTCTGATTTGGGAATATCTTGAATGTTTCTAAGAATTTGTTTGTTAAATCCATCTGTATCATCTGAACTGTCACACTAATGTGACAGTAATCCACAATTTTCTTTGCTTGATTTTGTGAGGTGTCACATTCATGATGAGGGTGCACCCACAGAGTTCCCCAAAACAGATTTGGATAATACCTACATCTAAATGGGATATGGTGGAGATGTTGGCAGGTCTACAGTTTACAAGTTTAATTTCTCTTACAACTGGAAGTTCCTGCTACATGTCGTTCTTCACTGCTTATCCAACAAATCTGGGGGATGGGATCAAATCCCATACGAACTAGGGTGCCTGGTTCATGAAATGGTGAGAGGCCTTCGCTTCAACTACTCAAGATTTGTGCTAACCAATCTCATGGGAAACCTTCATCGGGAGACGTTCTTCATGTATCCCAGGTTTCTTCAGCATATAATCAACTGTGAGCTGGACCAGAGTCAGCTTGTCTGTGCAGTTGCTCTGTCTGTTCCTCAAATGAGGCCAACCATCTTCAAAACTTTGAAGAAAGTGTCCACCAATTTCACCGAAAGACATACTGCTCTGCTTCCAGGTATGACTGAGCAAATAGCTCCTGGTGACATCCCTGTTAACCCCACTGGTGATGAACCCACACCAGCAACTACCCTCACACTGCCAACGCTTCCTTCTCACCCAATCAAAATCACATATCAAAGACGCCCCAAACGAACCCTTGTTCAATCTACTCTGGTTGAACAAGCCCCTCCTGTTCAATCTAAAAAGACTAGAGTGGAACAATGGGCTCCCATTCAGTCTGAGGTCTCACCATCCTTCACAATTGACCTCAATATGGGTTTTGAGTCTCCTCAGTCTCAAACCCATGAGCCCAACACCCAAGCTATTATCCCTCAGGGTGAGTGTCTATACTCCTCTGAGCAGCCACAAAGGGACAACCCCGCCATAGGCTCAATGCCTTTAGACATTGACCAAGGTCCCGGGTCACTAGGTTTAACTTCTCTATCCTTTACTAACCTTCTATTTAAAACTGATAAAAAGATTACGTCTATTCATGGCAATGAAGTTGATCTACAACACTCTTTTAAGGATCAAATGAGCCTAGAGAGACCTCTTATCTCTAGCCTCCATCAGCAAGTCTTTACTGAGGTGAGTCCCACTGATGTGGAGGGGACTCATGTAGATTTAGCTGCCACTACTGAAAGTGCCTCAATGGACCTTCAGGACAGTGGTAACATCTCTGAGACTGAATCTACGGCAACCACGCCTATTGATGACTCTGAAAGAGACATCATTAAGCAAGGGAAACCAGGGTGCCAAGAAACCACATCTGGTGGTGAGGCTGAACATACTAGGTATGTTACTTCATCTCCCTATGATTCTTCAAAAGAAGATGAGGGAAGACTGCAACTCACCATTAAAGACCTACTGTCTAAAGTCTCAATCCTTGAATCAAAGTTTAGGACTTTAGAGGATAGGTTAGCCACTCAGCAACTTGAGATTGACAGTCTCAAGGCTCAACTAGCTGAGAAACAGATTGAGAGATCTGTTAGGCACGTACCTATTCAGGTCTCCTTGGGCTCTTCCTCTAGCTCATCTAGCTCTCAAGATGATGCTACCAAAACGAGGGAGAGTGTTAAGAGACAAACAATTAAGGAACCACAGAGCCAAACTTCAACTTCTAGTTATTCGGCTCCCACTACAACTATCTTTCCTGAGCCATCTTAAGTCATACTGCAAATAGACCCAAGGATGCTCAGAGATCTCTATAGACTCTTTTCCAAGTTTCTATTGAGATCTTCTTTAGATTAACCTAGCCCTGATACGCTATGATATACTTTAGAGCTGAAGAGCTTCAGAGGCTAAGTGCACCTTCTACCACTGAGGAAGAAGTTGGTCAATCTAAGGTCCAAATGGAACCTAAGATTAAATTCAAAGGGGAAATGAAGACTGATGGCCCAGCAACTGAAACAGTTGGGACAGATAGTGTACTCCCTCAAACTTCCGAAGCTGGAGTAAAAGCCTCGGAAGAACAAACTGAGTCTTCCGAAGCTGAGATGGAAGCTGTGGAAGGACTGTTTTCTTTGTCCAAGCATCCAATCATTACAGATGCAATTCTTGAGCTAGCATCCGAGGTGAATAGTGAGGACTATCTTAACCAACCCTTAGCTCAAACAACTTCACTACCTCCATCTCAATCTGAACCCTCCATCCAAGAACCACTAAAGTCAAGTACTTCTAAAGATGATAAAGGAAAGATGAAAATGACTGCGGAAGAGCTTCAGGAGGAGGAGAAGATTGAAAAACCTAAAAGAAAAGGTAGACTTCCAACTGAGAAGTTACTAGCCGCCAGTTCCAAAGCAGCTGCAGCCAACCAGGAGGAAGTCAACAACAAAAGGAGAGAAGAGATCATTGATAGGCTCATCATGCTTAGAGCTGCCAATGAAGACATACTCTTGCTACCATTAGAGGAGTTAGTAGAGCTAGAAAAGGCAACCAGGCTGCAGATTGAACAAAAGGAAGAAGCAGCACGGTTGGCCTTAGTGGAGGAAAGAGAAAGAGAAAAGAGGGAAGCTGATCTGCAGCTCCGGAGGGAAAGGATATCTTTCCTAACCACCGGAGGTTTCTCTCTTCAAGAACTATCTCCACATAATAATGATACGATCCTATGGCTCTTCAATAAAGAGCAGGATCAATTGGAGAAAGAGAGAAAGAAAGCTGCGAGAGAAAAGTTGAAGGAAAAGAAGAAGAAAGAAGAAGAAGCTGGGTCACTGCTGCCAAGAAGATAGGTGAAATAGCCTGGATGAAAGACTATCTCTGGGCTCATGGCTTCTCTGGTAGGCAGGTGGGACCTATGTCTGAAAAGACACTCCAGCGAATTGTCAGCGACATCGAGGCTGACATTCGTGTGGGAAAAAGGAAAGAGATGTATAGAAAGGTACTAAGGATGATCTTCAAACCAACCACTCAACCCCAACCTGAACCAATTCCTTCACCTTACACCATCAAACCTGAACCCTACACACCTGAGCCTACACCGTTACCCATACCGGCATCCTCACCATAACCACCCAAACTACCCATCCTCCAACCTAAAACACTCACTAGAACCACAACACCACAACCTACCCAACAAACTTCCAAACCATCCCCTCAGCTTTCCAAACATCTCTCCTTAGAAGAGTTCAAGGCAATCAAGACATAGCTCATCAACTGCACAACCCTGAGTGACATATCTTGTGAGGAAGACTCTGTCAAACTGACTTTTATTGATGGATCTTCATGTTCCCTCACTAGAGATCAATTCCTTGATCTGCCCAGAGGAACACTGGACCATGCTTCTAGACTTCTTGGTCTTAATTCTGATTCCTTAAACGATGAAGAGAATAAGCTAAGAAGAAAGTTGGTGACTCTACTGGATACAAGGAGAGGGGACAAGATTCCTAATCAACCCCTCGTGCCTAGAAAGAAAATCATCCAGTGGAGGTTCGATGAAGCCTCTCATAACTTTGTTGTGGAGAGAGAGAATGGAGAAAGCAATAGGCTGAATAACTCCTCTCTGCTACACTCCAGCAGATTTGACATTGCTGAGTTAGCAGAGAAACCATTCTCCAATCTCTCCAGCTCCGAAACTGCTGCTCACATCAGAAGTCATCTTAGCAGCCTTCATTTTGCTAAGCTAACCGCAAAAGAAAGATTAAAGAGGAGCTGAAGCTGAGAGAGAAGGAAGACAAGGAAAGGTCAACCACCACAGGCGAAGTGTTTCTACAGACGGTGGAAGGCCCTGAATTGAAACCAATAGTTAGATGGGAGTATGACTATAGGTCCCATTAACTAACTCTTTTCAGAGGGACCCAACAGAGGGTGCATATCATTCAAAGCGACAGACTGGATCTCCTGTCCACGAATGATTTGTACAAGCTTCTCAGCACCACTTCCGGGAAGAACAAAAAACAAATAAATATCTGTTTTCCCTGGTGCTGAAAGTTTTGAGAAGCAGGAACAAGTGAAGTTTTGGTAGCATCAGCCTAGGGGGAGTTTGTTGGATCAAAAAGAAGGCTGGTGCAACCAAAACCAAATCACGTAGACTATTTTGGTGCATCTAATAAAGACTTCCGAAGCTAAGTGTGGAACTTCTAAAGGAAAAGGAGTTCTTCCGAAGACAGTGCAATATCAACTTATGAAGAGACACTCTTCTTCCGAAGACAAAGTATTCACTTTCGAAGATCAAGACTTGGAAGAAAAGATCAGAAGACAACTTCCGAAGTATGAAGAATAGAAGAAGTCCTCAAGCCTCAGAAGAAGTAGCCTCTTCCGAAGTAAAGGTGGCTTCGGAAGAACTTGTTCTTCCGAAGCCAACTAACCTTCGGAAGACACTACTATGAACCAGTGGACATAAATATGGTTCTCCTGACACTCCGCTGTAGACCTCTGATATACTGCATGGCGTTTTCTCAAAAGCCATGTAGTTGACCATACTTTATTCCACTGTTCACCTTTATTAGTTAGTACAGTTACCAACTTTAGTTAGTAACAAAGGTAAGTCATGGACATGTCATGACTACCATATCTTAGATAATACTTTATCTAAGATACCTTAACTCTAGCATTGTAGTATATGCTTTAGTGATAGGTTCCCATCTGGTATCAAAGTATAACCGGCTATAGGTGGTAGTATATATAGTTTCTCATTGTAACTCATGAAAATATGCTTGTAAGAGTCTCGTAACACTTTGAGTTGAGAAGTAATATATACAAGTACCTTGAAAATTATATCTTTGTGCTCTTTGTTATATTATTATCAACTATTAGAAAAGACTCTGCTTCATCTGATCCGAGTGTAGTATAAGTGAGTTTGAGAGAAAAACAAAGTTTACTTGACAAAACCGATCCTGCAGTAGTGTAGGCTCTTGGTTAATGGATTTAGGGGCTTTATTTCATACCATACATAACGGGGAAACGATGATGAATCTAAAATAGTGTGCCTTTGGAAAGATATGATTAGGTAACGGTAATTCTTGATGTCATAAGTATATAACCATATATAGCTTACATTTTATAAATTCTCTACTATTGTAATTATAATATTTGTTTTATATTAAGCTGGTAAAAGGAAAAAAACCTTAGTCGCATGTGTAAATGTAGAAATCACACAGGATTCGAATCACGTAAATTCTTATTTCGCTTTTATTGTTTTTGTGTATGTGTGTGATAGTATGTTCCATTGCATGTTGCTCTGATTGATACCTAACATAACATAATCATAATAAGAGTATTTTACATATAGAGCATTTCTTCATATTATACAAACAATCAATCAATAGTTTTTTTTTAAACAGCCAACTGATAAAGCCCAGTTACTCGAGGTACTCCTATGGTAAAAAGACACCACATATGTCCATGAGCACAGACAATGTACACTAGGCAGCCCAAGGCCACCAACAATCAATTACGAAGAAAACCCGCGAAGTATTATTCATGTTTTAAGTAAATATAAATAGAAAATATATTATTCTATTACTTAAATTGTTTCAACACATACATCCTATACAATAATCGAAATATACATCTTTGACTCCTCCATAGTTTAATATCCCTTCATAATAACCAAAAAAACCTAATCTTCCCTCATTCAACCAATCCTCCTCTTCTAATGGATCTTCATCAGGAAACTCAACCCCAAAAATCCCCCCATTTTTCCATCCTACCATTCCCCAATAATAATAATAAATAATAATAATATTAATATTAATAATCTAACCTGTGCACTCATCTTCTTCATCTCACTTCTAATCACCTCCATTGTCTTCTGCAACTACGTAACCCCATTCTACCCTCATCTTCTTCCCTTTAGCCTCTCAAAAACCTACCCGATACCCGACTCCATCGACCCACAAACACCTGTGATTACTCATATGGAAGATGGATCTGGGACGAAACTTACCCGACCCGAAAGTACAACGAGGATTGCCGGTTTCTTGATCCGGGCTTCCGGTGCCACCGCAATGGGCGGCCGGACTTCGGGTATGTTAAATGGCGATGGCAGCCTCGTGGGTGTGATTTACCGAGGTATGGGTTTGATTTGAGTTTTGAATTTTTGGATAACGTAAATTAATTGTTTATGCATTATTATACTGCATGCATGGAGTTTGTTTATTGATTTTAGAATTTTGTTGGTTTAGAATATGAATTTCAAGGTGGTTATTGATAAATTCTAGGGTTGGTGATTTAATGCTCGTAGTTTGATGAATGAATTTTTGTATTTGTACCTTTTCATGTGTATTATAATTAGTGGCTCTGGCACCCTTTTAGCTTTGTGAATCTCGAGTTAATCAAACTAGTTATGCTTTTATGGAACAGCTTGAATCAAGTCTATGGGCTTATTTTTAACGCTCATTAATATATCAAATGTAGTCACATGCTAAGAGTAAAAATGCTTTTTATAAAAGAAATTATTTAAATCTAATTAACACGAGATGGATTAAGAATTTATGTAGTTTAAGAGTAGATTATTAAATGTATGAATATACCGCTCCCAAAAAAAAAAAAAAAAAAAAAAAAAAAAAAAACCTAGTGTAGTATGTTAGTAACCAAAAAACTCAATCGTGTAAATATAGTGATCATTTCTGACGAAAATAAGAAGTTCTTGAAATTAGCAACCGATTCATACTCGGTCATAGTTTGATCCTAAACATCACAAATCTTTTTTTTTTCAATAAAATCCGTCACAAACTTATTTTAATCACAACCCGCTTGATGATAGATTTTTTTGTGACCTTTCCGGGTCGCAAATCATTTGCCAAAGGCCAAAGCTACCTATTTGTGGCCATTTTGGTGTTAGCATATGCTTATTCTTTAGTAGTGATAATTTAATATGATTATTAATTTATGTCAAACGAATAAAATAATAAAAACATGCTATAACTATAGGTCGGATTCAAATAATTAAAGCTATCTCAATGCTTTCGGAAACAGGTCGTGCCTACAAGTAATACCATATTGTATACGAATCTTACATTTCAAAATTTTAAACATTTAATCCATTTGATATATGCTAAACTACTTTTTCTAATAAAAATTCTTTGATTTTTAGAGGACAAATACATCGGAGCTTGCACATGTAGTATCTGAATCTCCAACTCTTTGTTGTAGGACACATTATTTAACAATCGAGATGTTTGGTACGACCCAAACAAAAGAACCAGTTTTAGTAAAAACTAGTATAGTGGGTGAAAGGTCTACTCTGTCTATAAACGTTACATTTGTTGCTAATACAAGACTAAGGGGTTGTTTGATTGCGCTGACTGAGTAAGATCTGACTGAGTCAGAAGCTGACCCAGTAAGAAGTTCTGACTGAGTCTGCATCTGACTGAAACTTGGCTGTTTGATTTAGTATCTGACTGACTCTGCTGAATGATAAAAATAACCTTATATACATACATACACATAAGCAATATATACATATACATACACATCTACATACACATACATCTACATAAACATCTACATACCCATATACATACACATCTACATACACATACACATCTACATACACATACATCTACATACACATACATCTACATACACATACATCTACATACACATCTACATACACATACATCTACATACACATACATCTACATACACATACATCTACATACACATCTACATACACATACATCTACAGACACATACATCTACATGTCGGGGTCGGGGTCGCTCGATTAGGGCTCGCGCAGGGGGAGGGTCGCTCGATTAGGGCTCGCGCAGGGGAGGGTCGCTCGATTAGGGCTCGCGCAGGGGGAGGGGAGGTCGCCATCGAGAGCGCAGGGGGAGGGGGAGGTGGCCGATCGAGAACGCAGGGGGAGGGGGAGGTCAGCGATCGAGAGCGCAGGGGGAGGGGGCGGTCAGCGATGTGGAGAAGAGGGGGGAAGGGTTTGGTCAGCGATGTCAAAGGGGAGTACTCGGTCAGTGGTATTTCTGGGTCAACCGACTCGGTCAGCCACAACAAACGCACTGACTGGCTGACCGAGTCAGCGAGTCAGCCAGTCAGTGGTCAGACGCGTGGTCAGAAGCATCAAACAGGGTCTAACTTTCTCGTTGGTCACTGTTGGCTCTACCAAACCACCAATCTCAATTGGCTCTAATACCATATTGATAGGGCCAGGCCAACTCATGCCCAAGTGAGGCAACGGGCTTGGGAGCCTCAAAAAATTAAGGCCCCATTTTAATAATTTATAAATACATATGTATGTATAAATTTGGGCTTGTTTAGACATTACATGAGTTTCATCTTGTGAAAACATAGGTCATAGGATTTCAAGCCAAAAATACATTAAGGTTAGTTTGTGTTTGACTTCTATAAGCCTTATTTTTGTCATCTTGTTTTAATCTTAGTTTTTATGGTTTAACTTATTGATTTAAGAATTAGGTTGCAATATTGACTTTGTCTTACTTTAAGCTTTCTATAGCTTTTGCAATATTGATTTAGAACCATATTTAAATAGTTAAGATCTTAATATTTAACTCATTTAACTTTCAACTGCAATTGTTCAACAGTTTAATCGAATCTTTCAAATGACAGAATGATATAATATAGAATTCAGAAGTTTGAGAACTTCTTGAGTATCAGCTCATTTATTTTTTAGTATACTCTTTAGATTTAAATTTTTTATTTATTAGTATACTATTTCATTCTTACTTGTTTGATTATTACGAATTGATTACCCATGTTTGTTTTAGATTTACCTTGTGTGATAAAGCTTATAAATAGTAATATAAACGTTAAATCAAAAACAAAAGTGTGAATGTGGTGTGTCTAAAAAGGGAAAAAATTACACAAGAAGGGCCCCAAAATTTTAGTTTGCTTGGGGCCTTCAATTCGGTTGAGCCGCCCTACATATTGAATCAATAAAAAAAACTACATCAAAATACTAGTCTGCCTATTCGGTCAATAACCTTTCTTTGTTGTGAGGACAAGTTACATATCTTGCAATAGTACGGTCCATAACAATATCACATTGGAAGCATAAAAGAAGCTATTGCCACCTTATATATAATTAGTGTAAACAACATACAAAATCATAAAATTGTAACTGATTGCAATTTGTAAAAATAGATTCGATGCACGAGATTTTCTCGAACGAAGCAGAAACGGACGCATAGTATTCGCTGGAGATTCCATCGGAAGAAACCAATGGGAGTCTCTAGTATGCATGCTTTCACATGGAGTCTCAAATCTTTCAACAATATATGAAGAACATGGTAACCCCATAACCAAACACAAAGGTTTCCTTTCAATCAGGTTTCATGACTACAACTTAACCATCCAGTACTACCGTGTGCCCTTTCTCGTCGTCATCGATGACCCACCGGAAAATGCTTCTGAACAAGTCCGGCGAGCCATTAGGGTCGATAAACTCCACCGGTTCTCTTTGAAATGGGCCGGAGCAGATGTTCTTGTCTTCAGTGCTGGTCACTGGTGGAACCAAGACAAAACACTCAAGATGTTAGTATTCTGTGTAATAAACGGTTTCATGTTCATGACTTATAGAAATTGCTTCGATCTCTTGAATGTTTTGATTTTATAGGGGATTTAGAAAGCTGTTAGTGGTTTCTAGGTAATCTGTTACTTGAGGTTGCAGACTGCGACTATTTTAACTTTGAGTCCGCTGGTGTGCCAATTAAGCGGATTCGAAGTCAGAAAAGTAACAGTCTGCCACCTCAAATTACGGATTAATTACCTAAAAACCATCACACTTTCATTTCACGCCTAGAAACCACTAACAAATGTCTTAATCTCCTACAAATTCAAAAAATAATTAATTCTCTTTATTGCGATAATTAAAAAAAAAAGACAAACCCGATTCACAAGACCTTGCGCAGGGTGTCGGGCCATCTTTACAGTGATGATGGTTTCTGTTTTTGTTCTTCAGGGGATGGTACTTCCAGGAAGAAGGGAAATTGAATATGAAAATTGGAGTCATGGAGGCATTTGGGAAGTCTCTTCAAACACTAAAGTCATGGGCTTATAGGAGTAGTGATCCGAAAACGAGCCATATTTTCTTTCGAAGCTATTCGCCCGTACATTACAGGCAAGTAATCAACACAAAACCTTCGTAGAAGTGTATATTTAAACCCATTTATACAAAAATGTGTTTATGGGTTGGTCTAACACGATCTTGTTTTTGTTTTGACCCGTTATCCAAATTTGTCTACCTCTCCACAAACATAAACTTTTTTGTTTTGACTCGTTATTCAACCCGTCAACCTCTCCCCTCTCACGCCTCTAACTATTTGCTATCTAGAAATTTGAGGCTAAATTAGATCAGATGAACTATAAGTGACACGTGAAACATGTTATGTTTGCAGGGATGGAGAATGGAACACTGGTGGTCATTGTGATCGGAGTATGTCACCGGAAACAAACTACACTAATCCAGAAAATGAACCCTTGAACAATCAGATAATCTTGAATGTGGTCAAAGAGATGCAAGCCACAAAACGAAAAGTCAACTTCTTGAACATTACATATCTAACAGCAATGAGGAAAGATGGTCACCCTTCAAGATTTCGTGAGCCAGGTACTCCACAACCGTCTCCACAAGATTGTAGCCACTGGTGCCTACCGGGTGTCCCCGACACATGGAATGAAATTCTCTATGCTCAACTTTTGTCTGCGGGATTTAGACTTAGGTGATCAAGAGGTGCAAGTGGTTAGAAGTTTGTACTGTGATGGCGCATATTTGGGCTAGTAATTCATTGGCAAATGAACTGGGGTCGATTCAAGCATGCACCGAAGACGGTTCGTGTTTGTTCTTTTGTCGATAGAGGGCAATGGTTAAAAGATTCGAACATATGACCTTTAAAACCATTATCCATAGATGACATCAAATACCATGAAACCAAATGTTTAGTGAACTTCAAAATTATAGGAAACAGAAACAAATGGATAAATTCGTACGCCAATATTCATACACCATTGTATGCTTAATTTATGGAGTATTTTGATTTATGATTATTATTTTTTTTACTTCTAACTGTAGTATCCCATATTTCTCATGAATGTAACATCAAGTTTTATTTTTGATCACTTCGAAACTGTTCAGTTCATAGTGATAGCCAACAGAACTATAGAGATCGGGACTTGACAACAAAAGCTAAGTTTGTAGTACTAGTAGTTGTTAGGGGTCTTAAGACCGACCTAACGTTAAACCAAAGTAAACAGGTCAGCTGTTGAGAATTATACAGTTCAGTATATTGTAAACTAACAATTTTGATTGAAAAACTAAACCTCTCAAATCGTTTTTGGCCGGTCCAACCTGACCTCAACAATCAGACCGATTTGGTTTAGGAAACCATGGTTAACGTCAGGGTAGAATTGTATTAAACTAGAAGTGAAATAAAATCCAAAAGTTAAACATCATATTTATATCCTGTTTTATTATCAGCTGTAGATTTTACCCAAATGGTTTATGCAAAGCTCTATTTGATAAAACTAACATATAAAAATTTTTGAGTTTCAACATTATGAGAATTGGTTCTAGAGATAGAGCTTTGCAAAAAAGTCCTTTACCATTGATGTTAAAGTCATAAAACTTTAGACTAAAGTATTGTGCAGGGGCTGCGCGAACGCAAGCCCCCACTGCCACAAATTATGATGTAGGCTCGACCACTTGGGCCGACCTTAGGGTAGCACCCCTCCTAAGTGCAATGGAGGTCACTAGCCTAGGCCATGAGTCTTCTTGATCACCCATTGACCCCATCCAGGTAAGTGAGTTTTCCATTAACCTCTTTCACCTTTTATTCACCTTACGATCCATTTTATCTTTATTCTCTCTCAATGTGGGCTCACTTTAGACTATTCTTACTTTAGAATTATTAAAACTTGAATCCAACCGAACTAACTAAACTACTCAAATCTCATTCCGATGAGAAAATTGTGGATTAAAACGTTGGTAGACTCCTTGATGTTTGACAAATTCATAACTAGTTGAGTCAATGTGTGGATGAAAATAAAAAAAGACAGTACCTGGTGAGTTTATATTACATCACAACTGTTAGTCTACTGTTGCAGCTGAAGATGTGGTGGACTAGCGGCAGATGCAGCATCGACGGGGGTGTGGCGACCAGCGGAGTGACTGCAGTGGCGGTGTGGTTGTGAAAGAGAGGGTAACAGCACACTGTTGTGGACAGTGCAAAGTTAAAAGAGTTTCAGGTGGTGTGTGTGTGAGTGTGCTCCTTCGCCCTACGACAGCTTTCCATGATCCAACCACATTCACACGAAAAGAACCCATAGCCTAGTTGAATCAATATCGGACAAAGAGGCCAGTGAAGTAATATCGAAGGTCTTTCGGACCACTCTACTGGTTGTTCATAACGTGCAAGTCAACTACTCATTTAAATGATGATATGTATGATGTTATGAGCAATCTCCTCCTTAGAAGATAAGATGTAAATGGTTGGCGATAGAGGTTGTCAATTTAAGAGAAGTGCAACTGTCGTAGTTGGTGCAAGCGACACTATAGTTATAAGAGATGTTATTCGCATTTAGTCCATATCAAAGGTCGTAAAGGGTTAAACATGTATAATATGTTCTTTTCGGACACACACTCTAACACAAAGTAATAGTAGTTATAAGTATCATGCAAATAGAGTCTTATTCAGAGGGTTGTATCGCCCTTGCTAGCAACTTAACGTTACTAGCCATATCACAGCATTATGTATTTGACGCTATATTTAACCTCAACATATTATTTAACATTCGCAACATGCAAAGATTGGTTGTAATTCATTATTATTAGAATAGTATAACTAAAGAGAGAAAGAGGAAAGATAATAATTATAGCATGCAATCTTGGAATTTGGTTTAACTATACTGTCAACTTTGTTTTTACTAAACACAGCAAATGGAACAAACAATTCCATCAGATTCAAAAACATATAACATAGTTGGTTTTCCAAAACAAGCAAATATGGTGAATACAAGGCACGGGCCGGGCCCGCCCATAGATTTTGGATGCCTTCCGTAGATTTTGGATGTCTTGTGCGACAAATAATAATTGCCCGTTTTAAAAATTTTAGGGGCCTATATGGATACCAGAGCAAAAGGGTGAAACGTCTGTTTCGATTATGTGAGTAAGCATTACTAGACATTTATGGTGTTAATGCCTACCCAATGTCAATGATAGTTGGAATGAACTCTATGCCCAACTGATATAGTACTGTCAAGTGATCAAAGAGATGCACTGTTTAGAAGTTTCCACTATGATGTATATTATATTCTATGGTTTGTGTTACCTATAAGAGTTTTGCAACACGCTAAGACGTACTCAAAATGGAGCTATGGTGAATGATACATCTATATTGAGAACGGTGCGGTTGAAATCAAACTTAAAATGAGAAAATAAACATGTCTATCTCTAGTTCTGCTCTGTATAGCTTTCTCAAAATCAGAGTCAAGCTAACAAAGCCTCTACTACAACAAATTATAATGTTAGGTCATACATTTTACTTAACTTTTATACAGGGGCTGCGCGAACGCAAGCCCCCGCTGTCACAAATTATAATGTAGGCTCGACCGCTTGAGCCGATCTTAGGATAGCACCCCTCCTAAGTGCAATGGAGGTCACTAACCTAGGCCATGGATCTCCTTGATCGCCCATTGACCCCATCCAGGTAAGTGAGTTTTCCATTACCCTCTTTCACATATTATTCAGCCTCCTGTCCTTTTCTTTTTTCTTTATCAACCGATGCGGGATGGATTAAACCTACACGACTCTCACATAGTCTTCTACCTCTAACTGCTTTATGTTCCTACTTTTTGTTTCCGATTTGTTAAAGTTAGATGACAGAGTTAACGCTTGAAATAAATCGTTTCAGTGATTTGCTCAACCACTTTATACATTTGACTTTTTGCACTTACATTTTTATAAGTTGTGCAAAATAACAGATGACCTTTGATCCACTAGGAGAGATATCATATCAAGTCTTTAGCATCCAGTCAATAGTTTAGGACTCCTTCATGTTTAATGTGTGTTTCTTGTGGTGGTTTTAACAAAAAAAAATTGTAGAAAATGTTTATTCACATCTCCATGTGATCTTCTATTAAACTGTATATATAAGTTTGAATGTAGTTACTTTCTGTTGTATGAATGGTATGTATACATGCACTTGTGTATATGTTAACGGGCATACGTGTGATGCAAGAGCATATGTGTGTTCTGATTGCATAGAGTAGGCATTCATGTATGTATTTGTAATGGGATTAAAGTCTTATATGCAAGCAAAAGTTGATACAGCGCAGCTGATTGTTATTGACATGCACGCCCACACAACTCTAAGGAATCAACAATAATCAAAAGGATACCTGAACTCATCGATAGCTACTTGTTACTTTAAAAAGACCCCATTAGTGTAAATGCACCAACTCCCCTATTGATCTTTGAACATGATCACTCCCATGAAACACATTTCTTGTTTGTTTAGCCTTACGGCACTTTACAAGGTTGAGAAAGTATTACACTTTTTAATCCTAAATAACTTTTGAGAAACATGTAACGCATTAATTATCAGCACTATACACACATTATCGCTGATGAAGATGGTGAAGCGTGGGAGGGTATACAACGCTGTTTGCGATATTGAATTAATCCAGAATTTAAATCAAGCGAGAGGGATTGGCAGTCTTGCGTTTAAGAGCAAAGGAGAGTGGGAGGGTTTGGAGGTCTTGTGGTTACAGATATTGAAATTGATCAGTAGGGAACAATATATAGCCGTACCACATAAAATAAAAATTAAAAAAAAAAACTAATATTTTTTTGTTTATCATTAGTTAGTGTCAATGACCAAATGTGTTAATTACTTTGAGCAAATAGTAAGGACCAAAGCAAAGGATTTCTCATATACCACCAACCAGATGTATAATATATATTTCATCAATTTGAATGGAAAGGCTATAGATATGTATGAAAATAATAAAATAAAAAACTAAAACGTTGAACTAGTAACTATGACAAAAGCAAAGGATATCAGAGATGTGTACCTATAGGAGAAGTTAAAGAAAGCTACATATGCGAACCACTAGTCGTTCAATAGATGGACTTATGAATAAAGGTCTCTTACCATTGACACTAAATCTTCAGGCTCATTATGCAAGGTCTGTGCGAACACAAGCCCTCGCTGCCACATATTACGGATGGTACATAAAATGAATCCAACTCAAAGACACTGAAATAGCATTTAAATGTTCATCTTAATTCAAACACTATGTACACATTACTAAACATCATAAATTTGGTCAAACTGATTTTAGCTCATTAGTTTCTTTCAAGTTTGTCATATTAAGATTTTAGTTCACTAGTTTCTTTCAAGTTTGTCATATTAAGACATTTTGAAATATCTGATTATCAGTCAAAGTTCTCACATTTCAAAACTAACATTTTCGGCTTGAATTTATTTTGACTAGTTAACCAACACACCCATCAGTCAATTTGGCCGGGATTAAATGTATTAAATAAGAAAGAAGAATGCGAATTACAAATGTAGGGATGGAGGATGAAACACACCAGAAACAATATTAAGTGAAGCTGGAAAACAAACCCTTGAATAATAAGATTATTATTATGTGGTCAATAGATGAAAACCGCAAAATGCAGACTCAAACTTTTAACACAGAGTATGGTGAGAAGGCTTCAAGCCTTTGAGACGCCATGAGCCGGGTACTTTCACAAGGTTGAAGCCACTGGTGCCTACCTGTTAAGAAATGGTAACCAGAGAAGCATGTTTTGTATTGATTGTTTGTGATAATCTTCTACAAATAACAAGAACAACATTTATAGTACAAATACAAGGAAAGATAATCATGGCTCCTTCTGTAATACAGCTGTGATTGACCTTATATCACGGAATGGAGTTGGTTGATTGAATGATTGAACCTTAATTTGTGGAAGGATGAGTTTGACTGACCCTACAAATTTATTATTTTCAACACTCCCCCTCAAGTTGAGTAGTGGGATCTCCAATGCTCAACTTGCTTAAACAGTGGCTGAAGATCTTTCCATTGACTGCTTTAGTCAGTATGTCGGCTAACTGATCTTTTGATGCAACAAAAGGTAGTTCGATGATTCCCCCTTCTAGTTTTTCTTTGATGAAGTGCCGATCAACTTCAACATGTTTTGTACGATCATGTTGGACAGGATTCTCTGATATCTGAATTGCAGCTTCATTGTCACACATAATCTTGCTGGCTTTTATTGGAGGAAAACCAATCTCAGTTAAGAGTTTTTGTATCCAAAGTACTTCTGCCAAGCCCCTTGCTATTCCTCTGAATTCAGCTTCTGCACTAGAGAGAGCAACCACCTTCTGTTTTTTGCTTCTCCATGTCACAAGATTTCCTCCGACAAGTGTGAAATATCCTGACGTTGATCTTCGATTTCCTTTATCTCCTGCCCAGTCAGCATCCGTGTATGCTTGAATTTCCAAGTGTCCGTTAGGTTTAAACAGAACTCCGTGACTTATTGTTCCTTTGAGATACCTAATGATCCTTAAAACAGCTTCCATGTGGGTAGTCTGAGGTTGATGCATGAACTGGCTCACAACTCCAACAGCATATGCTATGTCTGGTCGGGTATGTGAGAGGTATATCAACTTTCCCACTAACCGTTGGTATCTCTCTTTGTCTGCTAACTCTGCTTTAAGCTCCATATAAAGTTTTTGATTCATCATCATTGGAGTTTCTGCTGGTTTGCAATCTATCATACCCGTCTCTGCTAGGAGGTCAAGAACATATTTCCTTTGGTTGATGAAGATTCCTTGTTTAGATCTTAGTACCTCGATTCCCAGAAAATACTTAAGTCTCCCTAGATCTTTCATTTCAAATTCTGTAAACAAGTTATTCTTTAATCTTGACATCTCCTCGTGGTCATTTCCTGTAATTATCATATCATCAACATATATGATTAAACAAGTTACAAGATCACCCCTTTGTTTTAAGAACAACGTATGGTCAGAATTGCTTTGTTTGAACCCATACTTTTTCATGGTAACAGTAAACCTCCCGAACCAGGCTCGTGGTGACTGTTTGAGCCCATAGAGAGATTTCTTTAATCGACAAACTTCTCCTATTTTGAAATTTCCTGTGAACCCTGGTGGGGCTTCCATATACACTTCTTCTTTTAATTCTCCATGCAAGAAGGCATTCTTGACATCAAGTTGATGTAGAGGCCACCCTTTGTTTGCTGCAATTGAGAGGAGGACCCTGATTGTATCAAGCTTGGCTACAGGGGAGAAAGTTTCCGAGTAGTCAATTCCGTATGTCTGTGTATACCCCTTAGCAACCAGTCTTGCTTTATATCTTTCAATGGTTCCATCAGCTTTGCGTTTGATGGAAAATACCCATCGACATCCTACCGGCTTTTTTCCAGTAGGAAGCTTGCTTCTCTCCCAAGTTTCATTCTTCATTAAGGCTTTCATCTCGGTTTCCATGGCTTCTTTCCAAACCTTTGAGGCTAAGGCTTCTTCTAATGTCGTTGGGATGTCTTCAGAGTACAAAGCGGAGTTAAATGTTCGGGCTTCATTTGACAGATTTCCTTTGGCCATGTTTGCCATAGGATATCTTGAACTCCTGGCTTCCTTTTCAGGAGAATATCTCTTTGGAGGAACCCCTCTATTTGATCTTGGTGGAAGAACATATCTTCCCGATGTTTCTTCTTGTATTGATTGTTCCTGCAAAGACTCAATTTCCTCGATGGTCGTCTCATGATTAGAAGCAACAGTATTTTCTACAGACTCGATATGATCAGGAGAGTCAGAAGAGTGAGAAGATTGAGTATCATTTACCTCAGACATCAGGTTGGGAGGAGCATCTTGGGTAGCACTGATATTGGTGTCCTCAGATTGTGTGGGTGGTTGGAGTGACTCGCCTTGGGTACTGTGATTAACTTCTTCAGATGATGGCATCCATTTTAACCAACTCAGTGTGTCATAATCTCTCTCCCCCTGACCACTGTGTTTAGTATAAAAATATTGGGTTTCAAGAAAGTCACAATTCATGGTAGTAAACATATGACGTCTATTTGGGTTGTAACATCGATACCCTTTTTGATTAACTCCATACCCTAGGAAGACACATTTTTCTGCACAAGGTTGAAGCTTATCGCGTTCAGTTTTGGGTATATGAACAAACACAGAACAACCAAAGACACGTGGTTTTAGGGTGAGAGTTGGGGGGATTTTGGTAAACTCAGACAGGGTTTGAAGAGGAGTTTTGAGTTTAAGAGCATAGGTTGGTAGCCGATTAATGAGGTAAGTAGCTGTGGCAACAGCCTCAGGCCAGAATGAGTTAGGAACTTGGGATTCAATTAAGAGGGCTCGGGTTATCTCTAGGAGGATACGGTTTTTTCTTTCAACAACGCCGTTTTGTTCAGGGGTATGTGTGCATGAAGTTTGGTGAATCATTCCTTTTTCTTGAAAAAATTGTTTCATGGAATTATTCACAAATTCACTCCCATTATCTGATCGTAAAATTTGGATGGATTTTTTGAATTGTGTTTGGATCATGGCATAAAACCAAGAGAATTTTGAACACTTCAGATTTATGCCTCAAAAAATAGATCCAAGTCATACGGGTACAATCATCCACAAAGAGTAGAAAATACCTAAAGTTTTGTCCTCCAATTGTAGGGGCCGGGCCCCATACATCAGAGTGAATCAATGAGAAAGGTGAATCAACTTTTGTGTTGTTTGGTTTAAAAGTCGATCGATGGCTTTTAGCAAGCACACAAGTTTCACAATTTATTGGTTTATTTGAAGGAAAAAGTTTAGGAAATAGAAGGTGTAGATAACCAGTGGACGGATGTCCGAGACGCCTATGCCACAACCAAGCTTCCCGTCTTGTAGTTCCATGAGCAAGCATCACAGTACCTTGTTGAGTCACCTCGTCCACGTAATACAATCCTTGGCGCTCAGTGCCGCGCCCAATGATCACTCCCGTCCTGATATCCTGTAAGATACAAAAAGTTGGATGCATCAGTACCGTACAATTGAGTTCTTTTGTCACATGGCTTATTGATAATAGCTTGTGTGACAACGAGGGAACATAAAGACAATTAGACAGCTTCAAAGTTGGTGAGAACTCTATAGTTCCCCCTCCTTTTACATCCATTATCCCTTGATTTGCCGTTTGGATGTGGTTTTTCCTAGGTTTAGAGAATGAGCTGATGTCTGACGCGTCATATGTCATGGTGTCGGTTGCCCCGCTATCAAATATCCATGATGTATCTTGTTTTTCATAGCACATTTGAGCCATATTGGCCATTCCAACGTGTTCAGAGACAAACTTACCCTTTCTGAAACTTTCTACTAGAAAAGGATGAAAAGTACCTGTAGATGATACTTGAGCCATTTTTTTTTATACTATTAATTTTTTTAATAAAATTTTTCACCCACTTGAAGATAACTCCTTTTTAATAAACTTGAAGATAACCCACTTGAAACTTTATACTATTGAAATTTTTTTTTCCTTTTTTATACTATTAAAATTCTTGAAAACGATTCTCCTGGTTTTTCAAAGTGGCTCCTGGTTCTTGACAGTGGGAGTCCTGGTTTCTCTTTTATACAATGTCTTTACACCTCACCAAATCCACTTTCAGAAACTCCCCCAAAAAACCATGGCTCAGAAGGGAGAGAAAGAACCAGGTGAATCGGTGCTCAGGTTAAGGCGGTGGAGACGGTGAATCGGTGGATAAGAGCACGAGCAACGGCTATTTCGCCGGAGAAGAAACCGAAAACGCCGGAGAGCTCAGATCTGTCTCGAAAGAAGACACGAGCAACGAGACGGTGGATAAGAGCACGAGCTATTTCGCCGAACTCTGCTATTTCGCCGGAGAGCTCAGATCTGTCTCGAAAACGCCGGCTTAAGGCGGTGGAGACGGTGGATAAGAGCACGAGCAACGGCTCTAAGAGGCGCGAGGTGAATCGGTGCTCAGGTTGCAAGTGGAAGGTCGGATTGATGGGATTCAGGTGGCGGTGTGGTTTCAGGACCCTCAGGTACGTATCCTTCTTTATCACCTTCTCCTTCGTATGATTCAATCGAGAGACCGAACAGACACCTTGATAAAGAGGGTTTGTTTTCTGAGGTTTTGGTTTTGTTTTGGTTTTGTTTTGGTTTGAGTTTGAAACTTCTTTGATGAGCCTTGTGATCCTAGAATCGATCACGCTTTGATACCATGTTAAGAAATGGTAACCAGAGAAGCATGTTTTGTATTGATTGTTTGTGATAATCTTCTACAAATAACAAGAACAACATTTATAGTACAAATACAAGGAAAGATAATCATGGCTCCTTCTGTAATACAGCTGTGATTGACCTTATATCACGGAATGGAGTTGGTTGATTGAATGATTGAACCTTAATTTGTGGAAGGATGAGTTTGACTGACCCTACAAATTTATTATTTTCAACACTACCCAGTGTTACTGATAATTGGAATGAACTTCCTTAAGCTCAACTTTTGTCTAAAAGATTTAGAGTCAAGTGATCAAGAGACGCATGGGTTAGAAGCTTCTACCATGATGGCACGTTAAATTGAAACGAGTCACCAAGTAAATGTCACCTATGGGAGAACTAACCTTGAAGGTGTCCCAAGGAACAAACCAAGATGTTTTTTTTCTTCCATATCTAGACGCATAAAGTGCAAAGTTTTGATGTGGCTTAAAAACAATTCCTTTCGTGTTTTGATCCAACTCAACTTTTTCTAATGACAACAGTTAACGAAGATATCAGCTTTACTTCAGAAGCATACTTCAGATGAACATCTAAAAAAGTCCCGCTAACAAAAGGTATATGTTTAATAAAAGTTAAATGACTTTTGACTAAACAATTATGCAGGGGCTGCGCGAACGCAAGCCCCCACTGTCACAAATTATGATGTAGGCTCGACCACTTGGGCCGACCTTAGGGTAGCACCCCTCCTAAGTGCAATGGAGGTCACTAACCTAAGCCATGGATCTTCTTGATCACCCATTGACCCCATCCAGGTAAGTGAGTTTTCCAATGTCCTCTTTCACCTTTTAATCAGCCTCCCTCTCTTTTTCTTTTTCTCTATCTACTGATGTGGGATGGCTTTGCTACAAAGATCTCACATACAAATTTAGCTCTAGCTACACTATTTTATGCTTTTGGATTTCATCTGTAGCCTGTACTCTCAATTTTAGAGGCATCAAGTCTACAAACTTTGAGTTTATTTGTAATTGAAAAACTAATTCTTTCACCAAATCAGTTGTTATCCACGACAAAGTTAAATGGTACTCATTATGTAATCAAACTTGGGTTAGTACATATCTGAATTTGTTTTGGGTATTAAGATAACATGTTAGTAAAATTATTAACTACTTTTAGGTTCCACAGTAGAATTTTGGGAATAGATACGATTGAAGTATGACATTGTTGTGATCTTAAACAGATAAAAATGCACCTGTTACTGAACATACGTGGAACTTCAAAATCAAAGGAAGCAAAAAAATTTTAGTACATTATGAGAAGCGAACATAGGTTCTACTAATATCTTCATAGTCCGCCCACGCCTAAAATTATGGAGTATTTTTAAATTTGTTTTGCTTCTATGATAGCATCCCAGGTTTCCGAGAATAGAATGTGGCAGACTGCAGGACTAATCTAACTGCATCATTAATTTAAAATAAGATTTCTGGAGCTTTTTAACCTATTCAGTTCATAATGCTTGCTGAAAATAGGTGGACTGGACATTAAGTTAACATTGAACTTTTGGGCTTCTTTGAATGTGTTCAAATAGTGCTAAAAGTTATGTTTGTTCTGACATAACTAAACCTCATTGTGAGTTCAAGGCTTGAGTTTTTAGCTAAACTATTCTTGTAACTCAATGCATAAAAGCCAAAGACAAGATAATTTTCAATACTATGTGGAGGCCGCGCGAAGATAGGCCTCTACCACCCCAAATTATAATATAAGCTCGACCATTTGGACCGACCTTACGGTAGCACCCCTCCAAAGTGCAATGGAGGTCACTAATCTAGGCCATTGGTCTTCATGATCACCCATTGACCCATCCCGATAAGTGAGTTTTCTATTTCTCTCATTCCTATTTTATTCACCATGCGAAATTTATATTTCTTGAATCTACCGTTGTGGGTTCAGTTTAAAGTTTCATACTATGTTGGAGTTCTAGCCCCTTGATTACTTTCTAATCTTACTTCTTACCTTTTTATTGTTATACTTGTGTTTTCCATATAGATTTGAGCATATATTTCCACTAGCTATAGTAACCCGTGGAGAGCAGCACTAGAGCGCAAAGGTTTAAAGTTTAAAGTTTCATACTATGCGGATGATATTGTCTTAATATCGTAATCTAAAAGGGTGCTAAACGACAAGCTAGAACAGTGGAGAGCAGCACTAGAGCGCAAAGGTTTAAGGATAAGTCGCTCTAAGACAGAATACATGCATTGTAACTTTAGTGGCGAGGCGGAAGAGGACACCCAAATCAGTATTCAGGGTATGGCGGTCCCATAAACGTCTAGGTTCAAATACCTGGGCTCGTACTTGCAGGAGGACGGAGAGATACACAGCGATGTAGCGCACCATGTTCAAGCAGGATGGTGCAAGTGGAGAGCAGCATCAGAGATCCTATGTGATAAGAGGTTTCCAGCAAAACTAAAGGGAAAGCTATATCGAGTGGCAGTACGTCCAGCTATGTTATATGGAACAGACTGCTGGGCCATAAAGAAATCGCACGAGAAACAAATAGAGGTAGCGGAAATGCGAATGCTGAGGTGGATGTGCGGTCACACAAGACTTGATCGGATAAGAGACGAAGTATTTAGACAGAAGCTAGAAGTGGCTTGTATCGCAGATAAAATACGAGAGGGAAGATTAAGATGGTTTGGGCATGTCAAGAGGAGACCAATGGCGGCACCAGTTAGAGCAGTAGAGAACATCATATTAGAGGGTAGGAGGAGTAGAGGAAGACCTAGATTGACTTGGGATGAGGTAATTAGGCGAGATATGATACACTTGCACCTCTCTGAGCATATGATCGAGGATAGGACTGAGTGGAGGCGTAGAATTAAAATTAAGGACTTCTAGTTCGACCTATAGACAGGAAGGGTATTTGAAGTCTGGTTGCGGGGCCTGATGTCTAAGTAGCCCATATCTGCCCTTTAACGGCGATTCTACATGCACATAGGATATATGTAGGCTATGTGTTGTATGATTTATTGTGTACTGTATGCTATGTGTTGTATGATTTATTGTATGATGTCTTGCTATCGATATGGCTTTTTGTATACTACATGCTATGTGTTGTATGATTTATTGTATGTGGTCTTGCTATCAGTATGGCTTTTGCTATCGAGTCGGGGGTCTCATTTGGAAGCGGTCTCTCTACCTAACAAGATAGAGGAAAGACTCGCCTACAACTACCCTCCCCAGACCCTACTCTTGAGTGGGATATACTGGGTTTGTTTGTTTGTTTAGCTATAGTAACCCGTGTGTTACACGGGTTGAATAAATAAAAAATTAATATAACAAAATTTATTAATTATAAAATAATATTTTAAGATATAATATCACTGAAATTATGTATTAGAAATGACTGTAAGTTATAAAATAGTGATATCAACTTTTTAAAACTTTATTTTTTTTTCAAAAATAAAAAAATAAACGTTTTGTTCTAAAACAAACCGTATAAAAATGTCATTTTTAAACATTTTCTTATTATAACTCTTAAATTTAATTATTTTTGCTTTTAAAAAAATAACTTTTTAAAAATACCAATTTTAAATACTTCATATTTTTTAAAAAAGTCTTATGCTTTAAATAATTTATTATTTTATAAAAAATTATTTATTTAGAAATAACATTAATAATGGATCTCTTTATTAATTTATTAAATTAAAAAAGTGTTAAATAGTATTATTAGTAATTAAGGTAATTATATATTATATTACCAGCGGTGAGTGTAACCGCCGGTAGAAATCATCTCAGCCGTTGGATCAAGCTGAAATCAAATCATGTCCGTTAAAACTCGACGGTTTTGACGGTTAGAAGGTGGTTTTCAGCGGTTATCTCAGGCGGTTACGTGTTGCGCTTATTTGGGGTGTCAGTTATTGCATAGCCTAAAATTCTGCAACAAAAAAAAATCGTGGGGTGGTTTTGTATCAGTAACCGTTTGATTTCGACTATAAAGACAGTGAGATTGAAGTGATTGATAGGCATTTCTTTATCATCTTTTCTTCAATCTTCACGTGCCTTGTGACAACCCGGAAATTTTTAATATAATAATTAGGTGATTGGTATTTTTTTTGAATAATATTAATAATAATAAAACAATGATAATAATAATATTATTATTATTAAAAATAATGTTAATAATGATAATAATAATAATTAAAATATTATTATTATTAATAATTTATAAGAATTTATTAAAATTGGATTTATAAGTCCAGGGGGAATTTCTGTAATTTTAAAACTTAGTTTTAAAAACTTAAAACATAAAATATAAACATTTCAAACCACAGGGACCATTCTGTAAAATTAATATTTACAACCCAACCCCCCGCCCAACCCTCGATTTCCCGGCGACAATTCCGGCCGCCGCCGGCGACCTTCCGGCGAGACAAAATCCGGTTTTAAGCCGCAGAATTGTCTCCAAAGTTTACCAACTCGATCGTGACCATATTCCCACCATAATGCGCGATATTATTGAGCATTATCACCTGATTTTACAGATCAAAAGCTCCACTAACCGAACCACTAACATATACCTAACAAATTGCACTCAAACGATAATAATAATCGAAATAATCCAGTATAAATACTCATCTATCTGTTCCTCATCGAATACACCTTTCAATTCAACCCGAAACATACAAAAATCTCGAATTCAATCCACCTTCTTCTTCGACCCTGCAACTTAATCGAAGAACCTGTTCGGAGCAACATTCGTTGCAATTGATAGAAGGCTATTGATCATAAACATGTGGGGAAGCTTACTGTGCAATTAATTCGATTATGATCATCATTTGAACATCAATTCTAACCTATCTTGGTCGCGACCTGTTCATCCTAGCAATCACGTCAAATTCGAACATAATCAGGTAATTAATTGTGTCCATAGACTCGAAATCACATAGGGATCAAAAGCCCTATGTTTAATTTCATTATTAAGATCATATCTGGCTTCAATTGAATCGGATTCGAACCTAGGGTTCTTCGATTTGGGGGAAACAGGAAACATTAATATATAAATTTTTGGGTGGAGTTCTATCGCGGCTTAGAGCCTTGGTTTACTGGTTCGGTGTGTGTGTGGGCAGGGAGAGGACCCGGGTTCGACCATGGGCAGCCTCTTTTTATTTGTTTTATTTTTTTAAGCTTTATAAAATACTTTAAAAATATGGAAAAATTCCTAAAAATTATAAAAATAAATTTTATAAGTTTCCCTTATTTTAAATCTTACAAAACAGTTTCCTGTAAATTTATTTTATTTAAAAACTTTAATAAAATTTTATAAAATATTATTTAAAAATACTAAAAATACTTATTTTTGTAAAAATAGATTCTAAGTTGTGTATAACTATGAAATAAACACAAAAATCATATAAATTATTATTTACAAATGTCATACACAATTATTTTATAAAATGGACACTAAATAATAATTTAAATCATTATGTATAAACGGATACAATATATTTTATAATTACACCAAATGTTTAAGAATATTATTCTCATAAAATATATTAAATGGTATAGATTATTATCGTATTATTAATCGAAATACAATTTTTAATTATCCTTAGGTAATTATAATTTACATATTAAACCACAACACTTTATATTTAATTTCAAAATATTTAAATATACATATGAAATCCTTCTAATGGAATCAAAATGTAAATAATTATTTGGTAAACTTAACACTTATTTATTGATACATAAATAACCCTATCAAAATCTTGTAACATATATACCTCTAATTGTGTACGTGTCACATGTTAAACCAAACCAACCCGAACATTACCAAATACATTTATTCACCATGAACACATTTTAAAGACTCAATTACGATCAATAATAGGTGTTGAACGTGCTTGATCGTGTATTACCTTATTCTTTGAAGTTCTTGTTCATTTCATTTCATCAGTTCAAGGTGAGTTCCACGGCCCGTTTTTACTTTCTTTTCTTTTTGGGGGAGAAAACATGCAAACACTATTTTTGTCATGGTTGCCAGTATTATTGATATCGCTTGTTATGTTAGTGCGAAACGCATTTGAAAGTCCTTACAGTATCAAACCGTTAGTAACACGATTAGCGAGGTAATTTTGAGTAGTACTACTGGGTCTGACAAACCCCGCCCGGGCTAGTCGCGCTAGCTTGATTGGAGGTCGAACGGGTGCTAAATTGACCTGTAACGATTGCCACGGTCGGTTAAGACGTGGTGGAAAGGCACTAAACACACACAGTCAGCTTCGGTTTGAAACACTAACTAACTTGTTTATAGGCTCGCGACCTATCGATATGCTTTATATACTAAACCATGTGAAACGCTTTTCGGACACAGTTCTGGTTGATGAAACATATGAAACGCTTTCTGGTACATTTCTTGTTGATTAAAACCTGTGGACTCACCAACTTTATGTTGACACATTTTAGCATGTTTTCTCAGGTCACAGAAACGCACAAGATTAAGAACTCAGCTAGGATGCATGCATGGCATACATCATAACACAACTGGTTTAATTTGTGAAACGCTATTAATTCTTATGGTTGAAACGCATGTTGAAACGATTCACTGTTGATTTCTATAATTGAAACGCTTCCGCAAGTCTGAAACACTTATGTTTGATTTAAACAACTAATTACTTAATGTTATGTTTTGTAATTACTGTGTTTGGTGTAACTGATGCTTATCTGAGATCCTGGTGTGTCACACGCCTGACGGTAAAATCCCGTTAGCGGATTTTGAGGGTGTGACAGATTGGTATCAGAGCATTAGTTATAGCGAACTAAAATGGACTTTGCATCTCATTTGCATTGCATTTTAGACTATAGCTGGATTTGCATTAGTTACACACACATAGATTACTAAGCAGTACTTATTAACTTTAGATGCCTGAGAACTGTTGCTTTAACATATTTCTGTGACACATAGATACCTGAGGAAAAGAAACTGATAACTCATGCCTTTAATTTCTCTCTAAAGTTTTATTCCATGAACCAAAGAAATTTGTGTGACACATAGACACCTGTATTCTGGATTTCCTGGCAAAAGGCCCTCGGGCTAAGGCAAGCATATCGCATATATCTCATTGCGAGACCTGGTATGCTTACCTGGGGATTTCTGGGATGAGTGATAAACTAAGGTCAATATACACAAATATCTAGGTCACATGTATCATCCTCGACTAATAAAGGGGTAGGGAGTTCCGCTCGCTCACTTCCAACATCTACACATGATTCTTCACTCTCGGAGTTGAAGCAACGACAACCCGAATCCACCAATACCACTTGGGAACGCGAAACTCTTTTCAAACACACACGATGACAAACAAGGAGAACAACACACATTACTTCCTTAACTCTATCGTACTTGTCTCGGTTCTCATGAAGCCTCACTATCGATATGCAAACAAATCCTCTATTCCTACTAGTATGAAACAAATTAATGTTATTAATAGTTATCATTCGATAGTGACTGTCGTACATTGTGAATTGAAGAATCATGTCTGGAAGGAGACCTGGACGCCCGAGAGGACACGGAAACATCAACCTGACTCAAGCTGAGTGGGATGCATCATTAATGAGCGTGTTACTAATGCGCTCACAGCCTATGAACAGATCCGCAACCAGAACCAGAACAACCAGAATCTGAATCAAGGAGGCCCAACAGCCTGTACCTACAAGATGTTTATGGACTGTAAGCCTCACTCTTTCAGCGGTTCTGAAGGTGCTGTCACACTACTTCGCTGGCTAGAGAAGCTCGAATCAGTGTTCGCCATGTGCAACTGTCCTGCTGGAAGTCGTGTCAAGTACGCCTCTGGCACACTGGAAGGACCAGCTTTGACATGGTGGAATTCACAGGTTCAGACTTTAGGACTTGATGCTGCTAACGGTATGCCTTGGGATGATTTCAAAACACTGATGAAAGAAGAATATTGCCCCAGAAACGAGGTCCAGAAGCTGGAAACAGAGTTTTGGAATCTCAAAATGACTGGCTCTGAAATTGAGGAGTACACTACTCGTTCACACGAGTTGGCTACTCTATGTCCCCAAATGGTGACCCTGGCCTACAAACGGATTGAAAAGTACATTGATGGCCTAGCTCCTCAAATCCAAGCTAGTGTTATAGCTGCTGATCCTGCCACAATTCAGCAGGCTATTCGACTGGCTCACAAGCTCACTGATCAGGCAGTGGCACATGGTATCCTACCTAAACGTGGCGCCACCTCTGGACCATTCGAACACAAAAGGAAATGGGATGGTAACAATAGTAAGTCTTCAAGCTCCGATCAACAACCAATCAGAAAGTTTGATCCATCTAGAAGCTTCATAAACAACAATCATAACAACAACAACGGTCAGGGATCGAACAACTACGTTGGCAAAAACCCAAAGTGTAACAAGTGCAACTTCCATCATTATGGTCAGTGTGATCGTTTTCGTTGCCAAAGATGTGGCAAGACGGGTCATATTGCTAGGGATTGCAGGGGTGATCTAATGGCTAGGCAACAACCTCAACAACGCCAGGGCGGAGCGACCAGGGGCTGTTATGAGTGTGGTAAGGAGGGCCACTACAAGAAGGATTGCCCACAACTGAAGAATGGCAACAGGGGCAATGATGGAAACAACAACCATGGAAATGGTGCCAAAGGTCGAGTTTTTGTGATTGGCTCTGGTGAGGCAAGGGATGATTAGGATGTGATTACTGGTACGTTTCCTCTGAATGGTCGTTTTGCTTCTATACTGTTTGATATCGGTGCCGATAAGAGTTTTGTTCCCAACAAGTTTATTAAACTCCTAGACGTGACCTTAGTTGATATGGAACCTAGTTACACTATAGAGTTAACTGATAGGAAACTAATTGAGGCAACTCACATCATTAAGGGATGTAAACTCAGATTATCTGGACATAAGTTAGGAATAGATCTGATGCCTGTCACACTTGGTAGTTTTGATGTAGTCGTTGGCATGGATTGGTTATCTAAAAACCAAGCCGAAACTTTCTGTCATAAGAAGTCTGGTTAATCTTACCATGGGATAACGATCATGAATATTACAAGTTTCTATTCTATACCCTAGGGTGCTAGGATCATAATTCTAGTAAGACCTTGTTAAGGGTAACAAAACATTACTAACACTTGCTATTACTTAAGTCCTGTCCTACTTAGGGCCTTCATGGTATTTCCAATCATTTTAAGATACATACCTCCACTTAGTATTTCGGTAACTGAGGAACTGATTGAATACTTAGAATGGAAGTGAACTACAGGAAATATAGAAGAGTGATGAAACTTATTGTACATATTCTTTGGGATGATGCTAAGGAAAATTAGGATGTCGGGTAACCGGTTTAAGCACATTCTTAGTATACGGTGATGCTTATGTATAGGGTTATTGAGGTGAGTTCAAAGCCTTGGTGATCGAGTGCTATTACTTAAGGAATGAAAAAGTTAGAATTGTAATTCTAAAATCATGCAATAGTAGGGTTAGGTCATGCTCTTTATACCGACAAACTCCATGAATTGACAAAGCTGATGTCATACCTTATGACATTAGACCAAATAGAATTAAGAAGGACACTGGGAAAATCTAGTGAGTAGTAGAAAGAAGTTGGAGGGTTGAACAAGCAATCTAGCGGTAAGGTAGACAAGAATGCTAATGTTGTAAACCTAGCTATGTTGGTTAATACGATTAAGCTAATATGCGTTAAACAGGGACATTAAGAAGGTTGGGTTCCGACCATTACCATAAGTGTGCCCTAGGTCGATTAGGACCCAAGGACAAGTTAGAAGCAATCAAAATTAGGAAATGGCTATAGCTAGAAAGTAAGAACAGTTAAATTATGGAAATTATTGACCGAGAGGTCAAGACACTCAAACACAGTCGTATCCCTATTGTCAAAGTTCGGTGGAACTCCCGGCGTGGTCCCGGGTACACTTGGGAACGAGAGGACGAAATGATGCGCAAGTATCTTAACCTGTTCAAGGATGCGGTCAGTACATCTTAATTTTCGGGACGAAAATTCCTCTAACAGGGGGATGATGTGACAACCCGGAAATTTTTAATATAATAATTAGGTGATTGGTATTTTTTTTGAATAATATTAATAATAATAAAAACAATGATAATAATAATAATATTATTATTAAAAATAATGTTAATAATGATAATAATAATAATAATTAAAATATTATTATTATTATAATTTATAAGAATTTATTAAAAATTGGATTTATAAGTCCAGGGGGAATTTCTGTAATTTTTAAAACTTAGTTTTAAAAACTTAAAACATAAAATATAAACATTTCAAACCACAGGGACCATTCTGTAAAATTAATATTTACAACCCAACCCCCCGCCCAACCCTCGATTTCCCGGCGACAATTCCGGCCGCCGCCGGCGACCTTCCGGCGAGACAAAATCCGGTTTTAAGCCGCAGAATTGTCTCCAAAAGTTTACCAACTCGATCGTGACCATATTCCCACCATAATGCGCGATATTATTGAGCATTATCACCTGATTTTACAGATCAAAAGCTCCACTAATCGAACCACTAACATATACCTAACAAATTGCACTCAAACGATAATAATAATCGAAATAATCCAGTATAAATACTCATCTATCTGTTCCTCATCGAATACACCTTTCAATTCAACCCGAAACATACAAAAATCTCGAATTCAATCCACCTTCTTCTTCGACCCTGCAACTTAATCGAAGAACCTGTTCGGAGCAACATTCGTTGCAATTGATAGAAGGCTATTGATCATAAACATGTGGGGAAGCTTACTGTGCAATTAATTCGATTATGATCATCATTTGAACATCAATTCTAACCTATCTTGGTCGCGACCTGTTCATCCTAGCAATCACGTCAAATTCGAACATAATCAGGTAATTAATTGTGTCCATAGACTCGAAATCACATAGGGATCAAAAGCCCTATGTTTAATTTCATTATTAAGATCATATCTGGCTTCAATTGAATCGGATTCGAACCTAGGGTTCTTCGATTTGGGGGAAACATGAAACATTAATATATAAATTTTCGGGTGGAGTTCTATCGCGGCTTAGAGCCTTGGTTTACTGGTTCGGTGTGTGTGTGGGCAGGGAGAGGACCCGGGTTCGACCCTGGGCAGCCTCTTTTTATTTGTTTTATTTTTTTTAAGCTTTTTAAAATACTTTAAAAATATGGAAAAATTCCTAAAAATTATAAAAATAAATTTTATAAGTTTCCCTTATTTTAAATCTTACAAAACAGTTTCCTGTAAATTTATTTTATTTAAAAACTTTAATAAAATTTTATAAAATATTATTTAAAAATACTAAAAATACTTATTTTTGTAAAAATAGATTCTAAGTTGTGTATAACTATGAAATAAACACAAAAATCATATAAATTATTATTTACAAATGTCATACACAATTATTTTATAAAATGGACACTAAATAATAATTTAAATCATTATGTATAAACGGATACAATATATTTTATAATTACACCAAATGTTTAAGAATATTATTCTCATAAAATATATTAAATGGTATAGATTACTATCGTATTATTAATCGAAATACAATTTTTAATTATCCTTAGGTAATTATAATTTACATATTAAACCACAACACTTTATATTTAATTTCAAAATATTTAAATATACATATGAAATCCTTCTAATGGAATCAAAATGTAAATAATTATTTGGTAAACTTAACACTTATTTATTGATACATAAATAACCCTATCAAAATCTTGTAACATATATACGTCTAATTGTGTACGTGTCACATGTTAAACCAAACCAACCCGAACATTACCAAATACATTTATTCACCATGAACACATTTTAAAGACTCAATTACGATCAATAATAGGTGTTGAACGTGCTTGATCGTGTATTACCTTATTCTTTGAAGTTCTTGTTCATTTCATTTCATCAGTTCAAGGTGAGTTCCACGGCCCCTTTTTACTTTCTTTTCTTTTTGGGGGAGAAAACATGCAAACACTATTTTTGTCATGGTTGCCAGTATTATTGATATCGCTTGTTATGTTAGTGCGAAACGCATTTGAAAGTCCTTACAGTATCAAACCGTTAGTAACACGATTAGCGAGGTAATTTTGAGTAGTACTACTGGGTCTGACAAACCCCGCCCGGGCTAGTCGCGCTAGCTTGATTGGAGGTCGAACGGGTGCTAAATTGACCTGTAACGATTGCCACGGTCGGTTAAGACGTGGTGGAAAGGCACTAAACACACACAGTCAGCTTCGGTTTGAAACACTAACTAACTTGTTTATAGGCTCGCGACCTATCGATATGCTTTATATACTAAACCATGTGAAACGCTTTTCGGACACAGTTCTGGTTGATGAAACATATGAAACGCTTTCTGGTACATTTCTTGTTGATTAAAACCTGTGGACTCACCAACTTTATGTTGACACATTTTAGCATGTTTTCTCAGGTCACAGAAACGCACAAGATTAAGAACTCAGCTAGGATGCATGCATGGCATACATCATAACACAACTGGTTTAATTTGTGAAACGCTATTAATTCTTATGGTTGAAACGCATGTTGAAACGATTCACTGTTGATTTCTATAATTGAAACGCTTCCGCAAGTCTGAAACACTTATGTTTGATTTAAACAACTAATTACTTAATGTTATGTTTTGTAATTACTGTGTTTGGTGTAACTGATGCTTATCTGAGTTCCTGGTGTGTCACACGCCTGACGGTAAAATCCCGTTAGCGGATTTTGAGGGTGTGACAGATTGGTATCAGAGCATTAGTTATAGCGAACTAAAATGGACTTTGCATCTCATTTGCATTGCATTTTAGACTATAGCTGGATTTGCATTAGTTACACACACATAGATTACTAAGCAGTACTTATTATCTTTAGATGCCTGAGAACTGTTGCTTTAACATATTTCTGTGACACATAGATACCTGAGGAAAAGAAACTGATAACTCATGCCTTTAATTTCTCTCTAAAGTTTTATTCCATGAACCAAAGAAATTTGTGTGACACATAGACACCTGTATTCTGGATTTCCTGGCAAAAGGCCCTCGGGCTAAGGCAAGCATATCGCATATATCTCATTGCGAGACCTGGTATGCTTACCTGGGGATTTCTGGGATGAGTGATAAACTAAGGTCAATATACACAAATATCTAGGTCACATGTATCATCCTCGACTAATAAAGGGGTAGGGAGTTCCGCTCGCTCACTTCCAACATCTACACATGATTCTTCACTCTCGGAGTTGAAGCAACGACAACCCGAATCCACCAATACCACTTGGGAACGCGAAACTCTTTTCAAACACACACGATGACAAACAAGGAGAACAACACACATTACTTCCTTAACTCTATCGTACTTGTCTCGGTTCTCATGAAGCCTCACTATCGATATGCAAACAAATCCTCTATTCCTACTAGTATGAAACAAATTAATGTTATTAATAGTTATCATTCGATAGTGACTGTCGTACATTGTGAATTGAAGAATCATGTCTGGAAGGAGACCTGGACGCCCGAGAGGACACGGAAACATCAACCTGACTCAAGCTGAGTGGGATGCCATCATTAATGAGCGTGTTACTAATGCGCTCACAGCCTATGAACAGATCCGCAACCAGAACCAGAACAACCAGAATCTGAATCAAGGAGGCCCAACAGCCTGTTCCTACAAGATGTTTATGGACTGTAAGCCTCACTCTTTCAGCGGTTCTGAAGGTGCTGTCACACTACTTCGCTGGCTAGAGAAGCTCGAATCAGTGTTCGCCATGTGCAACTGTCCTGCTGGAAGTCGTGTCAAGTACGCCTCTGGCACACTGGAAGGACCAGCTTTGACATGGTGGAATTCACAGGTTCAGACTTTAGGACTTGATGCTGCTAACGGTATGCCTTGGGATGATTTCAAAACACTGATGAAAGAAGAATATTGCCCCAGAAACGAGGTCCAGAAGCTGGAAACAGAGTTTTGGAATCTCAAAATGACTGGCTCTGAAATTGAGGAGTACACTACTCGTTCACACGAGTTGGCTACTCTATGTCCCCAAATGGTGACCCCGACCTACAAACGGATTGAAAAGTACATTGATGGCCTAGCTCCTCAAATCCAAGCTAGTGTTATAGCTGCTGATCCTGCCACAATTCAGCAGGCTATTCGACTGGCTCACAAGCTCACTGATCAGGCAGTGGCACATGGTATCCTACCTAAACGTGGCGCCACCTCTGGACCATTCGAACACAAAAGGAAATGGGATGGTAACAATAGTAAGTCTTCAAGCTCCGATCAACAACCAATCAGAAAGTTTGATCCATCTAGAAGCTTCATAAACAACAATCATAACAACAACAACGGTCAGGGATCGAACAACTACGTTGGCAAAAACCCAAAGTGTAACAAGTGCAACTTCCATCATTATGGTCAGTGTGATCGTTTTCGTTGCCAAAGATGTGGCAAGACGGGTCATATTGCTAGGGATTGCAGGGGTGATCTAATGGCTAGGCAACAACCTCAACAACGCCAGGGCGGAGCGACCAGGGGCTGTTATGAGTGTGGTAAGGAGGGCCACTACAAGAAGGATTGCCCACAACTGAAGAATGGCAACAGGGGCAATGATGGAAACAACAACCATGGAAATGGTGCCAAAGGTCGAGTTTTTGTGATTGGCTCTGGTGAGGCAAGGGATGATTAGGATGTGATTACTGGTACGTTTCCTCTGAATGGTCGTTTTGCTTCTATACTGTTTGATATCGGTGCCGATAAGAGTTTTGTTCCCAACAAGTTTATTAAACTCCTAGACGTGACCTTAGTTGATATGGAACCTAGTTACACTATAGAGTTAACTGATAGGAAACTAATTGAGGCAACTCACATCATTAAGGGATGTAAACTCAGATTATCTGGACATAAGTTAGGAATAGATCTGATGCCTGTCACACTTGGTAGTTTTGATGTAGTCGTTGGCATGGATTGGTTATCTAAAAACCAAGCCGAAACTTTCTGTCATAAGAAGTCTGGTTAATCTTACCATGGGATAACGATCATGAATATTACAAGTTTCTATTCTATACCCTAGGGTGCTAGGATCATAATTCTAGTAAGACCTTGTTAAGGGTAACAAAACATTACTAACACTTGCTATTACTTAAGTCCTGTCCTACTTAGGGCCTTCATGGTATTTCCAATCATTTTAAGATACATACCTCCACTTAGTATTTCGGTAACTGAGGAACTGATTGAATACTTAGAATGGAAGTGAACTACAGGAAATATAGAAGAGTGATGAAACTTATTGTACATATTCTTTGGGATGATGCTAAGGAAAATTAGGATGTCGGGTAACCGGTTTAAGCACATTCTTAGTATACGGTGATGCTTATGTATAGGGTTATTGAGGTGAGTTCAAAGCCTTGGTGATCGAGTGCTATTACTTAAGGAATGAAAAAGTTAGAATTGTAATTCTAAAATCATGCAATAGTAGGGTTAGGTCATGCTCTTTATACCGACAAACTCCATGAATTGACAAAGCTGATGTCATACCTTATGACATTAGACCAAATAGAATTAAGAAGGACACTGGGAAAATCTAGTGAGTAGTAGAAAGAAGTTGGAGGGTTGAACAAGCAATCTAGCGGTAAGGTAGACAAGAATGCTAATGTTGTAAACCTAGCTATATTGGTTAATACGATTAAGCTAATATGCGTTAAACAGGGACATTAAGAAGGTTGGGGTTCCGACCATTACCATAAGTGTGCCCTAGGTCGATTAGGACCCAAGGACAAGTTAGAAGCAATCAAAATTAGGAAATGGCTATAGCTAGAAAGTAAGAACAGTTAAATTATGGAAATTATTGACCGAGAGGTCAAGACACTCAAACACAGTCGTATCCCTATTGTCAAAGTTCGGTGGAACTCCCGGCGTGGTCCCGGGTACACTTGGGAACGAGAGGACGAAATGATGCGCAAGTATCTTAACCTGTTCAAGGATGCGGTCAGTACATCTTAATTTTCGGGACGAAAATTCCTCTAACAGGGGGATGATGTGACAACCCGGAAATTTTTAATATAATAATTAGGTGATTGGTATTTTTTTTGAATAATATTAATAATAATAAAAACAATGATAATAATAATAATATTATTATTAAAAATAATGTTAATAATGATAATAATAATAATAATTAAAATATTATTATTATTAATAATTTATAAGAATTTATTAAAAATTGGATTTATAAGTCCAGGGGGAATTTCTGTAATTTTTAAAACTTAGTTTTAAAAACTTAAAACATAAAATATAAACATTTCAAACCACAGGGACCATTCTGTAAAATTAATATTTACAACCCAACCCCCGCCCAACCCTCGATTTCCCGGCGACAATTCCGGCCGCCGCCGGCGACCTTCCGGCGAGACAAAATCCGGTTTTAAGCCGCAGAATTGTCTCCAAAAGTTTACCAACTCGATCGTGACCATATTCCCACCATAATGCGCGATATTATTGAGCATTATCACCTGATTTTACAGATCAAAAGCTCCACTAATCGAACCACTAACATATACCTAACAAATTGCACTCAAACGATAATAATAATCGAAATAATCCAGTATAAATACTCATCTATCTGTTCCTCATCGAATACACCTTTCAATTCAACCCGAAACATACAAAAATCTCGAATTCAATCCACCTTCTTCTTCGACCCTGCAACTTAATCGAAGAACCTGTTCGGAGCAACATTCGTTGCAATTGATAGAAGGCTATTGATCATAAACATGTGGGGAAGCTTACTGTGCAATTAATTCGATTATGATCATCATTTGAACATCAATTCTAACCTATCTTGGTCGCGACCTGTTCATCCTAGCAATCACGTCAAATTCGAACATAATCAGGTAATTAATTGTGTCCATAGACTCGAAATCACATAGGGATCAAAAGCCCTATGTTTAATTTCATTATTAAGATCATATCTGGCTTCAATTGAATCGGATTCGAACCTAGGGTTCTTCGATTTGGGGGAAACAGGAAACATTAATATATAAATTTTTCGGGTGGAGTTCTATCGCGGCTTAGAGCCTTGGTTTACTGGTTCGGTGTGTGTGTGGGCAGGGAGAGGACCCGGGTTCGACCCTGGGCAGCCTCTTTTTATTTGTTTTATTTTTTTTAAGCTTTTTAAAATACTTTAAAAATATGGAAAAATTCCTAAAAATTATAAAAATAAATTTTATAAGTTTCCTTTATTTTAAATCTTACAAAACAGTTTCCTGTAAATTTATTTTATTTAAAAACTTTAATAAAATTTTATAAAATATTATTTAAAAATACTAAAAATACTTATTTTTGTAAAAATAGATTCTAAGTTGTGTATAACTATGAAATAAACACAAAAATCATATAAATTATTATTTACAAATGTCATACACAATTATTTTATAAAATGGACACTAAATAATAATTTAAATCATTATGTATAAACGGATACAATATATTTTATAATTACACCAAATGTTTAAGAATATTATTCTCATAAAATATATTAAATGGTATAGATTACTATCGTATTATTAATCGAAATACAATTTTTAATTATCCTTAGGTAATTATAATTTACATATTAAACCACAACACTTTATATTTAATTTCAAAATATTTAAATATACATATGAAATCCTTCTAATGGAATCAAAATGTAAATAATTATTTGGTAAACTTAACACTTATTTATTGATACATAAATAACCCTATCAAAATCTTGTAACATATATACATCTAATTGTGTACGTGTCACATGTTAAACCAAACCAACCCGAACATTACCAAATACATTTATTCACCATGAACACATTTTAAAGACTCAATTACGATCAATAATAGGTGTTGAACGTGCTTGATCGTGTATTACCTTATTCTTTGAAGTTCTTGTTCATTTCATTTCATCAGTTCAAGGTGAGTTCCACGGCCCCTTTTTACTTTCTTTTCTTTTTGGGGGAGAAAACATGCAAACACTATTTTTGTCATGGTTGCCAGTATTATTGATATCGCTTGTTATGTTAGTGCGAAACGCATTTGAAAGTCCTTACAGTATCAAACCGTTAGTAACACGATTAGCGAGGTAATTTTGAGTAGTACTACTGGGTCTGACAAACCCCGCCCGGGCTAGTCGCGCTAGCTTGATTGGAGGTCGAACGGGTGCTAAATTGACCTGTAACGATTGCCACGGTCGGTTAAGACGTGGTGGAAAGGCACTAAACACACACAGTCAGCTTCGGTTTGAAACACTAACTAACTTGTTTATAGGCTCGCGACCTATCGATATGCTTTATATACTAAACCATGTGAAACGCTTTTCGGACACAGTTCTGGTTGATGAAACATATGAAACGCTTTCTGGTACATTTCTTGTTGATTAAAACCTGTGGACTCACCAACTTTATGTTGACATATTTTAGCATGTTTTCTCAGGTCACAGAAACGCACAAGATTAAGAACTCAGCTAGGATGCATGCATGACATACATCATAACACAACTGGTTTAATTTGTGAAACGCTATTAATTCTTATGGTTGAAACGCATGTTGAAACGATTCACTGTTGATTTCTATAATTGAAACGCTTCCGCAAGTCTGAAACACTTATGTTTGATTTAAACAACTAATTACTTAATGTTATGTTTTGTAATTACTGTGTTTGGTGTAACTGATGCTTATCTGAGATCCTGGTGTGTCACACGCCTGACGGTAAAATCCCGTTAGCGGATTTTGAGGGTGTGACATGCCTTCTCTGTCGGTAGAAGAGATCGATCCATCACTGCCACCACCAAGGTGGAGCGCTGTCGCCGCCGCTCAATCAATCATCGTTGCCGCTCACTCAGCCGTCACCTCCTTCCAATTGATCATCACAGCCATCCAATCGGCCATCGAAGGTACCCAATCACTCATCGTCGTTTAGTCGAATTGGAGCGATTGTTTCCTTGGTGATTCTTATTGATGTCGGGTTAGAAATTGTTGATTCTACCTTTATAGTTTAAATGTGTAGCCACTGAAAAAATCTCTCTTCTTTACTTTTACTTCATATAAATGATCATGAGCATATAATTGATTGGTTTACAAATGCCAACTATAATAGGAATAATTCAGATACTTAATAAATTGATCAAAGTAAGCAATTTTTATAATTTAAGATTTCTTAAACTATATAGCTAATAGATTAGTGACTTGAGTCAATATGTGGTCTTTGATTGGGTCTAATTATTATTAGGGTTATACACTTTGTTTGAATTTATAAATATTATTTACATTCTGTAAAACGTATGTGAGTCACTCATGGGGTTGTTTTAGCTGGACGTGGGTTTAACAAGTGTTGTTACATATGACTTTCATATGATCAACTTTGGCCCACAAAGCAACTTAGGCATTAATGATCATGAAGTTTCAAGAATATGAGAAGAGATTGGTGGTTTCGTTATGATATGCTAAATTTGTAATATATGCATATATCTGTTTTGCATGTTCTAATTTGTATCATAGATTGTTGCTACAAAATGAAAATCTTCAATGGGGCGATTATTTAGCATACTCTTTAGTTCCTTAAAATGATGCTTCAAAAGGGTTTAGGCAATACCTGCATAAGCTTCTAATTTCAATGATCTAATATCTTTGATGTTTTTGATTAAAAGTTTAGTTTGAGTGTTTGTTTTTATCAGTGTGCTTCTTGTGGTTTGTGATTATTTTAGTAATATTATTATGTTGTGTGATAGGGATCAGGTTGATCAGGCACCCTTGGTGAAGTTGTAATAAATTTGTCAAGTGACTTGGGCAACTTCTATTACAGATTTACTAAAAAGTGTAATCATGGGACGTTCTTAAATGTTAGTTGTATTCTTTTGCATTCTTATAATCCATTATGTTTTAAATGCTAAAATCTAACTTACATCATAGCTTTTATTTATGGGTCTCTTTTTAGGCTTGCTACATTCAACCACATATTAGCTTCATATGACTTGTAAGGACTTATTATTATGACAAAAATTGTTTTTTTACTCGTAGATCTGATAGTACTCTACCAATTGAACTTAAAGATGCCATGGCATTATTTATCTTTTTGGCTCCACTAAGTTGATTGACCACTTTCGTTTAGGTTTACTTCTCTTTGTAAATTTTTAATCTTCTTCTTTCTCATTCATGTTCTTTTGCTTCTCCAGGGACATTTTTTGCTTCTTTGCCTTCAATCCCTAATAAAGGTATTAATGTTATGTTGAATTACAATTTTTATTGTCCATTTTGGTGTCAATTATAGGTCTTGATTAGTTATTTACTGTGGAGTTTTGCCAATTTGGAAATAACTAACAAAATAAATAATTTTCCTTTTTGTGATAAATTATTTCTTACCTAATGTCCTGTGAACTTTTAAACTGCTTTCAAGTCATTGTTTTGGTTAGGTATAACAGAAAACAAGATTGTAAACTACTAAACTTAATAATGAATATTCATTTGTATTGTATGTTTTTGTGTGCAGAAAGCCCTTTTAGATTGCTGAATATCAATTTAGATTAGGTTTTTTTGGTCTTGCTGAATATTCATTTGTATGATTTTTCAAAATTAACTGGATATGAGAATCATTGAATTGTATTTTGAGCATCTTCGATCGCTTCCAAATTGCCCACATCCTCTCAGCAAATTTTATAGGTATACTAATTCTTTAAATTTAAATATATATTTGTCTTTGTGCACTGAATTCTTAGTGTTCAGCATTCTATTCCATCTTATGTTCATAAATCATTTTTTAGTTTCAATTGCTTTAATTTTCCGTGTATGAATTTGAGGTTTAAACTTGGGGTGTTAAATAGACATTATATTTAGATATTTTACAATTGTTTGGAATTTACGAGGATATGACCGAAAGAAAAGTAATTGTTTTGTCCTTTCCACAGACTTCGCAAGTATTCTCTTGCTAACTCTTGAAATTATATTTTTTCCTTAATTTTAAGGTATTCAGATGAGTTTTTGTTACGGATCTCAATTTACCTACACTTGGAATAGCCAAGTTTAATGCACTTAATCTTCTCCATGCTTGATGATGTTTAATGCACTTAATCTTCTCCATGCTTGATGATTCAATTTTGAGACTTGCGAATCGAGACTATAGTTAAAAATAAGAAGACATCTGATATGTGTGAAAATATTATAGTTTATTTATAATTTTAAGGTTGCTAATTTACTCTGCTTTTATGACACATATACTGATCATATTTCCAAAAGAAATTTGGGTCTTATGAAATATTAAGAACATGTTGTTTTTATTTATCAATAATCTTACATGGAATAACATGATTGTATATGGTTTTGCTTAGTGTTGATTGTAGAATATCATTTTTAGTAATTTGATGGATGTTGATCTTTTTTTATTATTTAAATTAGATTGCAGCTTCGTTTTAGCACTTGATATTGTAGGTCACATTTTGTAGTATTAGATTTGAATGATGCCAATGCTTTGTCGCTGACGAGCACTATAAAAGCTTGAGTTAATCAAGGAAAGTTGTGATGTTAATGCCATAAAAATTGCATATAAAAGAAGCTCCATAATACCGCCTCCATGTGTGCTGCTTTCTTATTATTATTAACGTACAAGGGAGATAATACCACTATCATGATATTGCATCCACTTATATATCTTGTCAATGGTATGCTCTGTTTAAAGATGTGTATGTAAATGTTGATAGCAAACACATTTGGCTATATTACATGTTATGCTTGCTTCACAAACAGAAATTATATGTCCTGGTCTGATTAGTAATTATTGCAACTTTATTTAAATAAAAGTGATTCACTGATTTAAGTTCCTTTATATATTTGTATTTATGCTCATAGTGAAGGTAAAATATCTAAATTTTTTTGATCCATATGATTTACTTCAGTATAATTGCAAGGTTAAGTACAAATATTTGTTTAAGAGAATTGGCTAATAACGAAATACCATTTTGTGTTGTGATTATTATGTTATTTTAAATTATAATATTATAATAAAAAATTAAATATTACATAGAGGAAAGAAATCAATGTCGAGTTTAAGGTAATGCCACTTCTTTATTAACATGATTACAACACGATTAACTTGATGAAAACAAAATCTGATGTCCTTGCGGAAAAAAATATGGCAACATTAAATCATTTGCATTTGACAGTCTAGACTGCAAGCAAAGCAAGAGATCGGGGTAGACAAAAATTATACTGCAAGTAAAGCAAAGGAATAGAGAATATGATACATTAACCAACCCGGCCACCGGACGGGTATAAAACTAGTTATTTAATAGGAGGGAGAGGCGGGAAAATTTTGGTGAGAATGATTATGGTGTTGACACGTGTCATCCCAGATACCCTTTTCCTAGAGTAGGAAGATATTAATTTTGAAAAAAGTAAATTTCTGCAGATCTGAGCTATATGGTAATCAAAGGGAATCCACCATGAGACAATGAAGTACATTTAAATGTTCATCTTGATTCATATACTATGCAACTATTACTAACATCGCTGATCTGGTCAGATTGAGTTTTAATTCACTAGTTTCTTGTAGATGGAAACTGCAAGATGAAAGTCAAAATTTTGAACATAACGTATCGAGAAAAGATACCAAGCCCTCAAGATGCCACGAGCCACATACTGTGCAACCGGCCTCACAAGGTTGTTGCCGTTGGTGCCAACCTTAGTGTCACTGACAATTAGAATGAACTTCTCTATGCTCAACTTTTGTCAACAGATTTAAAGTCCAGTCACAAAGAGTACGCAATGGGTTAGAAGTTTCTACTATGATGGCTTGTATTAGGACTAGTATATATCATATACCACCAAACCAAATGTAAAATATATACTTCATCAAATTCAAACTGAAATATTGAACTTGTAGGGTCATAGAGCAAAGGATACTATTTTTGGACCTATAGCAAAAGCATATATATATATATATAAATACAGAAGCAAACTACCATTTGTTGGAGAGATGGACTTTATAAGGTCTCTTACCATTGATACAAAATCTCCAGACTTAAATATTGTGTAGGGGCTGCGCGAACACAAGCCCCCACTGCCACAAATTATGATGTAGGCTCGACTACTTGAGCCGACCTTAAGATAGCACCCCTCCTAAGTGCAATGGAAGCCACTAGCCTAGGCCATGGGTCTTCTTGATCACCCATTGACCCCATCCAGGTAAGTGAGTACTTTATATCCCTCTTTCACCTTTTATTCAGCCTCCCATTTGTATTATTTCCTCTGTTAACAGATGTGGGATGGCTTTAATTTGCCCAACACTACGCAGATATCACATATCCGTCTAGCTCTAGCTACACTGTTTTAGAGGTTTAAATTGGTGTGGGAATGCATAAAAATGTTCACCGAATACAAAAGAATAAAACTGTGAACTGTACTGTAACCGCATCGTGATTCTGACATATTCGGGATGATAAAGATTGAAATGTTGTTTGACTCTGCTTCTTAATGTTTGACACAATCGTAAGTAGTTGAGTCTATCGAGGAATGTAATACAAAAATGGAACTAGGAAGCCTGTATATTACATCAAAAGTTAACTAGAGATGTTGCATCTTTGACAGATGCACTTCATGCTACATATTTATTCACGTACAGGTGTAGCAATGACTAAAAAAAGCTAGTTCTTTCAAGTTTGTTGTATTAAGATATTTGTAGTATTTGATTATTATTAGTCAATTCTAACATAATAAAAGTAACGTTTTCGACCTGAACCCATTTGACTTGTTATTCAACCCACTTGTCCACTGATTTAGCAAGGATTACATGTTGTCTAAAGTAAAAAAGAAAGAATGTTATGAATGTAGCACAGGAGAATGGAGTGGAGGGTGGAACATTAGGCGGTCAATGTTGTAACATCCCGTATTTTTTATTATTTTTATTAGTTAAAAGTTAAATTTTAAAAATAATCAAGTTTAATATGTTGATGTTAAATAATTATAATAATAATAATAATAATAATAATAAAATAAAAACAATAATAAAAATATTAATAATGATAATAATGAAAACAATAATAATAATAATAATAGTAATAATATTACTAATAATAACAATTTATAAAAATTTATTAAAATGGATTTATAAGTCCAGGGGGGGATTTGTAATTTCCAAAACTTGGTTAAAAACTTAAAACATAAACAAACAATTAAGTAAACCTCAGGGACCATTCTGTAAATCCCAAACCACCCACCCCATCCCGTCAACCATCCCCTCCGGCCAAAAATTCCGGCGGTCTCCGGCGATAACCAAACGACTAAAACACACGAATTCAACCCAATCAAAAGCCACCAACACCATCTCGTGAATATCTCGAACCAGTGGACCACTACAATTTGAATAAACGAGTTGATTAGGTGTGTTTCCCACTGAACCTAATTTTCGGCCGACCCATTAACGAAGATAGCACTACAACTCTATTTTTAATCGAATTAATCCAGCCTAAACACTACTATAAATGTAACTAATCTGTATACAACTTCAATTGCACCAGAAACACATTCAATCATCCAATTCGATCATCACCTCTGTTTCGACCTGCAACTCGATCAACAGTCGCCTTCCGAGCCTTATAACTCGCAATTGACATAGGGCTTTTGATCATAAGCCTCATTTTAAGCTTTCTGTGCAATCAATTTGATTTTCATCAGTGTGTGATCATCATACGAATTCAAGATGACCGCGACTTGTTTCTTCGACTGTTCATCACCATTACATCTTCGAATCGGGTAATTGAATACATCTACATGTTCGTTTTTACATAGGGATTAAAAACCCATGATTTCAATCACTAACCGATTCGATTGGGGATCAATTTGGATCAAGATCGAATTAGGGCTCGTACGGGTTTGGGGGAAATGGGTGAGAGCTGTTTAAAATGAAATGGAACTGATTCATAACGTGGCTTAGAGCCTTGGTTCACTGGTTTGGGCTATGTGTGCTGTGCTTGGGGTCCCGGGTTCGACCCGGGCCAACCCCCTTTTTATTGTTTTATTTTTTTAAAGCTTTACAAATACTTTAAAAATATGGAAAATTTTCTAAAAATTATAGAAATAAATTCTAGATATTCTCCTTATTTTATAATACAAAATAATTTTCTGTAAATTTATTTTATTTAAAAAAAAAACTTTAATAGATTTTTATAAAATATTATTTAAAAATATTAAAAATACTTATTTTTATAAAATAAATTCTAAATCAAGTTACTTATGAAATAATCACAAAACCATATAAATATTATTTATAAATATTATAAATAATTATTCTTATAAAAATGGACACTTTATTATCTTTAAATACAAATTAATATATTTTATAAATCCACAAATTATTTATAAAATTGTGGGTTATTTCTTATAAAATATATTTGAACCAAAGGTATAAATTAATACCTTATTATAAATCAAAATATTATAAGTGTTATTATCCTTATTTGTAATTATCTTGGATAATTATAAATTATATAAATAAACCACATCATTTTTATATTTAATTCCAAAAATATATAAATACACTTATGAAATCCTCCTAATGGAATCAAAATGCAAATAAATACTTGTAAACTTAATACCTATTAAAAACCCCATAATTCTAATCCTCGATTTAACGTTAATTTCAAACTTAATCTTATATACATCCATTTGTGTACGTGTCACGTGTTAAACCAAACCAACCCGAATCTTACCAAAAATATTTATTCGCAATAAACACATTTTAAAGACTTAGTTACAATTAATAATAGGTATTGATCGTGCTTGATCGTGCATTGCTTAATTCTTTGAGGTTCTTGTTCATATACATTACATCAATTCAAGGTGAGTTTCCATGGCCCCTTTTTATGCTTTTATAACTGTTTCAATGTTTTCCAAACTTGGGGGAAAAGTATGCTCACCCGTTTTCGATGCTGAACAATCTTATTTACAATTTTCATACTTGGAATCGACGTGATACTATTCTCATATTCTAATACATACGTGGTGTTATTCTATTCTTACAACCATTAATTCCGGGTTAGGAACCAACGGATAGGTATTGGTAGTACTACTGGGTTGACACCCCCACCCTCGACAGATCGGTTTAACTTGTGAGTTACCGACTACAGCTGCCAGCAATCAGGCCATGGGTGAATATATTCCGTCGAACTTATATGCATAAACGTCATAGGGTTTGGTTGTCTTAAACACATGTTATGTGGTTTTTACTTACAGTATGATTCCACATCAAATTCTATACAGCATCAACTACATGTTTTCAATTTAAACCTGCGGAACTCACCAACAATTATGTTGACCATTTTTGAGCATATCTTTTCAGGTAATCATAAACAAAGAGGATAGCTAGAGCTGATGCCTTAGCAGAGACCCCCAAGATTTCAATAGACTGCATTTGTATTGTATATCATTTACTGTTATATCTGAACACTGTGTATATGGATTTTTAGAATTATTAAGACTATGATAGTCGTGGAACTGACTAACCACGACACAAGTCACCATTGTGTCGGGCGACGTCATGACACGAGGATTTTGCATGTAATATGTCTCTGTAATTATACCAAGTGTTATGACGATCCCGTCCGTCGCATCCTCGTGTTTCCGCTACAAGCGGGGGTGTGACAAATGTCCACACACAGAACAAGTGAAGCTAGAAAGCATTTCTAACATCAATGAGAAAAGATGTAAAAGCCTTTGAGACACCATGATCAAGCTACTCTGCAACTGACCACACAAGGTTACAGCCGCTTTGGGCGGACCATAGGGTAGCAGCCTTCGATACCCACGTGCAATGCAAGTCAGTAACATAAGCTTCCTCATCACAAATTGACCCCCTTTTTCTTAAATTCCTTTTCCTTATTCAGCATTCTTTTATGATATACCTTTAAAATGTATAATATAACATAACCCTTTATTTAAATCTAGTACATTCAAATATTCAGACTATAGTATTGTGAGTATTGTGCAGAGGCTGCACAAACGCAAGCCCCCACTGCTACAAATTATGATGTAGACTCGACCACTGAGCCGACCTTAGGGTAGCACCCCTCCTAAGTGCAATGGAGGTCACTAGCCTAGGCCATGAGTCTTTTTGATCACCCATTGACCCCATCCAGGTAAGTGAGTTTTTCATTACCCTCTTTCACCTTTTATTCTGCCTTTCCTTCTTTTCCTATTTTTCTATCTCCCAATGTGGGATTGTATTAAAATGCTCGTATTTAACTACACGGATCTCGCATAGTCCAGCTCTTAGCTACTTTATTTTCCAGCTTTTTGTTTTCTTGCATACTTGTTATTGGAGGCAATAAATTTATTTTATAATTGAAAAACTATTTCTTTCTTCAAATCATATGTGACCCATAACAAAGATAAACAGTATTACAAAGATAATGGTCCTCATTATGAAATCGATCTAGTGTTATTTTCGACTTTCTTTAGGTTCCGCAAAAAGATTTTCCAGGAATAGATACGTTTACAAGGAAATACAGAACATGCAGGAAAACACTAAACTACTACTGTAACAGCGATCAAAACGTCATTAGACCCCACGATGTTTGACGAATTCATATGTAGTGGAGTCTACAGGTAAATGTAAAACAAGATTGGAACAGGGGAGCCTACATACTACATCAAAAGTTAACTAGCAAAGTTAGTAAAATTATTGTTGCATCTTGATGAATGTGATATGTACTGCATATTGATTCAAATACAGTTGTACCCTTTACTGAATGCCTAGTTTCTTTCAAGTTTACCTTACTAAGTGTTATTCACCTCAAATAGTTGTTGATTTGGCAGCGAATTCATGAAAGAATGTGGACAGGACTAATCTAATTGGCCTGATTAACTCAAGATAATATGTTTTCACCTCATTGAACATGTTGTCTCTATAGTGCTAGCCAATTGAACCCAATGTTGGCTTTCACTATAGAGGTTGGGTGTGGCCAACAAAAGCCAAGTTTGTTCCGCTTGTAGGAGTTAATTTAGGGGTGCTTATAAACCGTGAAATCAACTGAACCTCCCAAAGCAAAGCAAATCACCCGGTTTGAGATTTATAAGGTTTGGTCCAATGTTTGGAACTTGAAACATCTTTTGTTTGTCTTTGTTATCTGCATTTTTCATTTTAACTTCTAGAATGTTCAGTTGTCCCTATGTTATTGTCATTTTAAAAAGATCAATAATGAGTTCCAGCCAAAAGATCTTAGCTTTGCAAACTGAATCATTACAAATTACAAACAATAAAAAGTTTTTTGTGTTATGTAGAGGCAGCTCATACACTCGCCTCCAATACCACAAACTATGATGTAAGCTCGACCATCCAGGCTGACCTTAGGGTAGTGTCCTTCTAAAGTGCAATGGAGGTCAATAACCTAGGCCGACCTTGATAGGATGAAGCAAATTTAGATGTTAAATCTTGATTCAAATACAAATACACCCATTACTAACATTGCAGATTTGGGGAAATTGATTTCGGTTCACTAGTTTCTTTCAAGTTTTTTTGTTTTGGGACATTTTAAGTATTTAAATATTATTCAAATAAATTCAGTTAATCGTCCTTGGACCTAATTTGACTCGTTACCCGACCCACCCATGCACATATATAACCAGGATTATATATGTGAAATAAGCAAAAAGAATGTTAGCAACATAGGGCCACTAACTAGAACACATGTCGGTCAAAGGCACCGGAAACACCAAACTGAAGTCGGAAAGTAACCACTTGAACATCAATTCATTGTAAATGTGGTATAAGAGATGGAAACTGTAAAATCAATATTTTGAACATTGTGAATCTTAGCTGTTGCGTAGTCTACAATCTACTGCAACGTTGTAGCCGCTAATAGGATACACCTCAACTGGCTAACTCTACACAGTTGTAGCTATTGGTGCCCACAACAAAATGACTAAGATCATCAATTATCAACTTTTCTTCATAATCAATTTGTTTAACAATGAACTTGATGAGTGAACAGCAAACTGAAACCGTCTTGAATCATGAAAATGATTTTTAGTTTTAGCAAGTAAGAATGCAAACAGAGATGTTTAACATTTCAAACATTTAAACTAAAGTATTGTGCAGGGGCTGCGCGGACGCAAGCCCCCACTGCCACAAATTATGATGTAGGCTCGACCACTTGGGCCGACCTTAGGGTAGCACCCCTCCTAAATGCAATGGAAGTCACTAACCTAGGCTATGAGCCTTCTTGATCACCCATTGACCCCATCCAGGTAAGTGATGTTTCAATTGCCCTCTTTCACATTTTATTCAGCCTCTACTTTTTTTTTCATTTCTCTATCTACCAATGTGGGATGGCTTTTAATTGATCATTTCACTGCACTGATCTAACTTGTGTTCCTACTTCCTACTGTTTTTCTTTTGTATTTTGATGTTGGAGGCTTAAGTTCACAAGAATTAATGTTTAGTTTCTAATTGAAAAACTATTTTTTTATCCAAAATTCGGATGTCATCCATAACAAATATTTATGGTACTTAAAATGAAATCGAACTTGAGCCAGTATCCCCAAATCTTTGTGGATTGAAGCGATACTTTGCTAGATAATGACTTCCTTAAGGTTTTGAGAAAAGAATTGTTGAGTATATTGTGACATCATTTTATTATGGTTTGTCTATTTATAAAATAATAAAGTTCAACAAATATAAGTTTGGTTTTTGAAAAAGTGAAAGACTTCAAGCTTTCCTCTTCCTCCATCTTACTTATTCATAATTGTGTTTCTTCATGAAAGACTCGTACATTCATCTATAGCTATAAACCTATTCATAATTGTGTTTCTTCGTAAAGACTTCAAGAAGGCCAAGTATTCATCTGTAGCTATAAACCTATTCATAATTGCGTTTCTTCATGAAAGACTTATACATAAATCTTCATACTCAAATGAAACGTGTATGCTGACTGACTAGCCCAGCGGACCTTATATCTGTGAATAAGAGTGACATTTTGCTAAGATGCAGACTTTTTTAAGGTTTCATGGAAGTATTGTTGGGAATATGTTGCCATTTTATTAAGGTTTTTCTGGGACAAGGTTTCCTCTTCCTCCATCTTACTTCCAAGTATTCTTTTATAATGATAAACCTATTCATACTTATGTTTCATCATGAAAACAGACTCATACATCTTCGCACTTTGTTCATCCGAAACGTATACACTAACTAAACTAACCTGCAGACCTTCTAAGGGGTTGTTCATGTTTCAGGCTCTCTTTAACTCATAAGGACTAAGAATGTCACAACACCACCACCGAGGCCACGTCAAACCACAATGATCTTTTCCTTGCACTGCTATTATGGCCCAAGAGCAGCTTCATGGGTTTTGGTTGCAACAAGTAAACAATTTTGAAAACGTACACCAATTCGGTTCATGTAAATTTAGTTTTGTTGAAGTTTGTAAGTTGTACTTGTAACCATTCAATGTTCTTTGTTTTTATACTCGACCCTGATTGAAATTGCATGAAATAGGTTAGCATGAATTCCACTCAAGTTTGACATGGTTGAGGCAGTCCTTTGCTGCATAACGATAAAATCATAAACAAGTAGCCCTTGGCTTGAGATCCACAGTTAATATGATGCATGCATTCGAGGATGATCACGTTTCTTGGATACCCACTCCATATTGAAGTTAAAACTTAAAAGCTGAATGTTTTGGTAATCCAAGTGGCATATTTATACCCTCTTGAGTAACAAAAATAATATTTTCCAATTAATATTTCTGCCCCTTTAATGAGTAGCAAACACACAAGAGATCAAATCACATGAGTGATAAGGTAGATTGTAATCTTAGGAGTACTTGTGATCCATATTGTGAGAAATTGTACTATTGGCCATATCTGCCGATGAGACGTGCAAATAGTTACTGCTTCTCTGCAGGTGGTTCAGGGGGTCCTCTAGCTATCAGCATACCACTATTGTATCGTGTCCGTGGTTTTGCCAGTTCAGTGGTTATGATTCTTCCATGCAGTGTTTGCAAGAAACCATATATTAGTTCCTCTTAAATGGCTGTTCTAAAATCAAAATAAGATGGTGTGAGACATTGCGTTTTGAAAGTGATTATAGGGATATGGCCTAAAATGAAAATTGGTATTACCTTATAAAACTAGAAAATGAAATTACAATAGAACCTTTCCATCCATTTCAGCAATGGCTTTCTCAGCTTCATCTGCAGATGCATAGTTAACAAGGCCAAAGCCTTTTGATCTGCTTAAAACTATATCCATCAACACGTTCGACTTGATAATTATGTAAATTAGATGTGACAAATTGCGAGGATATGATCGGGTTGAAACAGATCTTTGATTTGGGTGGGGTTAACCTATAAATCTTTTGTCCAAAATATTGTTACATTGTTTATTTTACCAGCTCCGTCCATAAAAACATGAAAAGTGCATTTAGGTGATTGTAAACTCCGTTGACCCATTTCCCTCATGCTAATTTGTTTATTTTACTCGTTTAACCCATTAGAGATAAAATGTAACCCGGATCGACTCATTCACAAGTAAATGTTTTGAAATTGTGCCTCTTGTAAAAAGTTAAAGATACCTTCATCAACTTGGCCATATTGAGAAAATGCATCTACAGGAGATGAGATAGTCATTTTAAAACCATATGATGACTACAGAATGACATTTAAGTATTAGTCAACTAAAATTTACCTTTTCGTTTCTTAAACAATTTTGACTCATTACTCAACCCGTCTATAAATTCGCAGATCTAACTAGGATCAGATGTGTTAAATACGCAAAAAGAATGTTGCAAATGTAGGGGTCGTAAATGGAACACCTTATGGTCAATGTGATCACAGTAAGACACCAGAAACAGACTAAATGAAACTGGAAAGTAACCACTTGAACTGTAGATTAATTTAATTGCTGTATACGTGATGGAAACTGCAAGTCGCTGACAACATGATTAATAATGAATTTGTTATACTTAACCTAGAAATTAAAAGCTAAAAGAGCCATTGCAACCGATTCAAACATTTAAACTCAACCATTATGCAGGGGCTGCGCGGACGCAAGCCCCACTGCCACAAATTATGATGTAGGCTCGACCACTTGGGCCGACCTTAGAGTAGCACCCCTCCTAAGTGCAATGGAGGTCACTAGCCTAGGCCATGAGTCTTCTTGATCACCCATTGACCCCATCCAGGTAAGTGACTTTTCCATTACCCTCTTTCACCTTTTATACAGCCTGCCTCCTGTTCTTATTCCTCCATCTACCCATGTGGGATGGCTTCAATTTGTTCATTGCACATTTGCCTGCACTTATCTCATGTTAACTTGTGTTCCTGCTTTTTTTTTTTTTTTTTCTTATATTATTTTAAGAATCAGATATGATCAATAACAAGATAGAAGGTACATAAAATGAAATCAAACTGAGTCAGTATAACCAAATCGTTTTGTGGATTAGAACAACATTTTGTGACTACACGAAAGAATTGTTGGATATATGGTGACACCATTATATTATGGTTTGTTTTAATTGGGACAAGTTTAAAACACATCTGGATTTTGGATATAAATACAAGATTTTAACAAGCATTGAACTTTTGTTTTTGAAAAAATAAATGATTTTAAGTTTTCCTCTTCATCTTCAAAGTATTCATCTATAACTATAAACATATTTATATTTTTGTTTCCTCATCAAAGACTCGTAAATGTCCATACTCAATACATATGAAACGTATATGCTGACTAAACTAGCCCCGCAGACCTTCTAATGGGTTGCTAATGTTACAGGCTCTCTTTAGTTGAGAAGGACTAAGAACGCCACCAAGACCATTTCAAACCAGTAAGATCTTCTCCTTGCACCGCTATTAAGGGCCCAAGCATCAGCTTCATAAGTTTCGGCAGCAACAACCTTAAAACTACAGACCATTTCGGTTCATGTAAATTTAGTTTTGTGGAAGTTTGTAAGTTGTAACCAAAACAGACAAAAATAATTGGTTATCAAAAGCTTAAGACCAAGTAATCTGTTATTCGTGTTTGTTGTTATTATACTCACCCCTGATTGAATGTGCATGATACATCAGTTAAATGGGTTGGCATGAATTCCAGATCAAGTTTGAAATGCAGTCCTTTGCCGTATAACGATAAAATCATAATAAGTTCTCGTAGGCTTGAGATTCACGGATAATCACGTTTCTTAGGCATACACCGAATTTATATTAAAGTTAAAACTTAAAATCTGAATGCTCCGGTAATGAAAGTAGCATTTCATATCGTCTTGAGCACAAAAACAATATTTTTGTAAAATTGACTGTGACAAATTGCGTGGGTCTGGCAGGTTGTGAAATACAGCAAAATGATCAAAGTCAAAACAGACCTTTAATTTGGGCGGGTTAACCCAAGAGTCGTTTGTCCAAAATATTGTTACATTGTTTATTTTACCGGCTCAATCTACAAAAAATGTAAAAAATACATTTCAGGTGTGAACCCTGTTGATCCGTTGACCCGTTTCCCCTATGCTAATTTGTTTATTTTACACGTTTAACCCAATAGAGATCAAATGTAACCCGAATCAACCCATTCATAAGTAAATGGGTTGAAATTACTACCTTTTGTAAAATGTTTAATGTACCTATTAGGCTAGATATATTATTATGTAAATCATGTTATAATGCAAGGTTCATTCTGTAATTTGTACATCTATATATTCCTAATCAATGAGAAGGGAAACCCTTCTGAGAAGGGGAAACCCTTCTTATTGATTAGGAATATATAGATGTACAAATTACAGAATGAACCTTGCATTATAACATGATTTACATAATAATATATCTAGTCTAATAGTACCTTCAACAACTTGGCCATATCGAGAAAATGTTAATGATAGTCCTGCAAATAAATACATGATGAGGAATAAAAATGCAGATGCCTCGAATCAAATGCAATTAGAATGTGCTACAATACTTCAAATAAAAAGAAAGAAAACAACCACAAACACTAGTATTTGTGTGACTACATTCAAGATTTCAACTTTTTCGCTAGATTGGAGTTCTGCAAATTGCCATAGCAAAGTGTAGTGTTTTTACTTTATTATATTATTTTTTTGCGTATTCAATAAGCCAAATATGATGGTTTGCAAAGTCATATTATGTTTAAAACTATTTCGAACCACCCAAATCGAGCCTTTATGGCCGGTCTGATGAATCAATTGGTTTGGTTTGCATTTCTAGGAGCACATGTCATAGCCAAAAATGAATTTAAGCTTCATCTATGATGACTGAGTGAGAGAAAATGCATAATAATTGATAAAAAAGTCTCGAGAATTATGGCATAAAGTTCTTGTAAACTGAATCAATACAAGTTACAAACTAAAAATTAAGTTTTTGTATCATGCAGAGGCAAAGCTACGCTGGCCTTCACTACCACAATGATAGAGATTAGAGACTAATTCAAGATGTTCAATCTTCGAATAGATAGGTCTCATTGAGTGGGTTAGGCTCCAAGAAAAACAAGACAAGATAGAGACAAATTTTTTATTCAAATCTTCTGTCCTCTTTGGATAAGATACTAAGGCCTTTATATAGGCTTACAATTTAAATCAATGGAAAATAAAACCTGGTGAATACCATGGAAAGAAACTAACATGAAGAAGCAGTGCATGGCAACGTGGTTATGTGGACCAATTGACCAAAGAATTGGTGATGTGGAATGCGACATGTATCATACAGACACACAACTTATGATGTATGGTCGACCACTTGAGCTGACCCTCATTTTAAAATGATCATATCTTTGAAGTTATAGCTCCTTAATTACTTTCCATTCTTACTTTTTTCTGTAGTTATACTTCTGTTTTAAGATATAAATCTGAGCTTCTATTTCAATGTTATCTCCATGTAATTCATAGCAAAGATAGGTGGTACTCAAAAGGAGTCCAACTTGAGACGATGACATATATCAAAATGCTAATGTTAGTTCAAGTACAAATACACCCCTTGTTAAACATCACAGATTCGGTAATTCTGATTTTAATTCACTAGTTTCTTTCATTCTTTCCGTATTAGGACATTTTAACTATTTAATTACTAGTCTAATAAAATTTACTTTTCATCCCTAAACCTATATTAACTCATTACCTGACATGACCCCACCCAACCCGCCCATCCACAGATCTAACCCGGTTTAGATTCATGAAATAAAATGAATGTTAACAATGTAAGGGTAGTAAACAGAACACCTGGTGGTCATTTTGATCAAAGTAAGGCACCAGAAACAGCAATTCATTTTAAATGAGGTGGTACAAGAGACAGAAAGAGCAAAATTGAAATTTTGAACATAACAAATCTTAGTTGTAGATACCTAAATAATTCAAATATTCAGACTAAAGTATTGTGCAGGGGCTGCGCGAACGCAAGCCCCCACTACCACAAATTATGATGTAGGCTCGACCACTTGGGCCGACCTTAGAGTAGCACCCCTCCTAAGTGCAATGGAGGTCACTAACCTAGGCCATGAGTCTTCTTGATCACTCATTGACCCCATCCAGGTAAGTGACTTTTCAAGTGCCATCTTTCACATTTTATTTAGCCTCTCCTCCTTTTCCTATTTCTCTATCAACCAATGTGGGATGGGTTTAGATTGCTCATTTCACTACACCATCTAACTTGAGTTTCTAGTGTTTCTTCTTTTGTATTTTGATGTTGAAGGCTTAAGTTTACAAGATTTAATGCTTAGTTTCTAATTGAAAAACTATTCTATCCAAAATCTGATGTCATCCATAACAAAGATTGATGGTACTTTAAGTCACATCAAACTCGAATCGTTTTGTGGATTGAGCAATATTTTGTTAAGAACTTAACGTACAGGCTTCTTTAAGGTTTTGCCAAAGAATTGTTGAGAATATGGTTACATCATTTTATTAAGGTTTGTCTTAACTTTTAAAACAATTTATAAAATAATAGAGTTCAACAAATATAAGACGTTTGTTGGTTTTTGAGAAAGTGAAAGATTTCAAGTTTTCCTCTTTGTCCGTCTTACGTATAAGTATTCATCTATATATATTATTCTATTCATGCGTCGATATATATGAAACGTATACTGAGACCACTTCGAACAACGGTCTTCTCCACCACCAAGACCACTTCGAACGACAATCCTGGATCCATTTTTGTTCTCTCATTCTAGGTAAAACCTTCTTGAAGTATCAACTAGTGGAGGAAGAACCCTATTAGCCAATGATCTTCTCCATGAACTGCTTTTATGGCCCAAGTCCAGCATCATAGATCTCAGTAGCATTGTAGCAACAACTTAATAAAATGTAGACCAGTTCAGTTCATGTAAATATAGTTCTGAGGAAGTTTGTATTTTGTAAATTATAACCAAAACGGAGCTAAAAATAGTAATCAAAAAGCTTAAAATCAAGTCATCTGTTATTCGTGTTCTTTGCTTTTATACCCGCCTCTGATTGAATATGCATGCTACATCAGTTAAATGGATTAGCATGATTTCCACATCACGTTCGAAATTGTCGAAGTAGTCCATTGCTGTATAATGATAAAATCAACTAGTTGTCGGGCTAATATGATGCATGTATTCGTCCATAATGACGTGTTTTAGGCAAATACCACATTATATTAAAGTTCAAATTTAAAATCTGAATGTTTTGGTAATCAGAGTAGCATATTCATATCATCTTGACTAACAAAAATAGTACTTTGCAAACTAATATATGCTGACCCTTTGCACAATGAGTAGCAAACACTCGAGAGATCAGATCACGCCAATGATAAGGGTAGGATTGTCATCTTATGAGCACTTCTGAATCCATGTTGGGAGTACTTGTACTATTGACCATATCTGCGTATGAGACGTGCAAGTTGTTACTGCTTCTCTGCAGGTGGTTCAGGGGGTCCTCTAGCTATCGGCATACCACTACTGTATCGTGTCCGTGGTTTTGCCAGTTCAACGGTTATAATTCTTCCATGCAGTGTCTGCATGAAACCATATATTAAATGGATGTTCTAAAATCAGAATAATGGGGCGTTTGGCATTGCATTTTGAAAGTGATTATACGGATATGAAGTAAAATGAAAAATGGGCATTAGTTTCTGAAACTAAAAGATGAATTTAGGATAGAACCTTTCCATCCATTTCAGCAATGGCTTTCTCAGCTTCATCAGCAGATGCATAGGTAACAAAGCCAAAGCCTTTTGATCTGCTTGATACTTTATCCATCAACACATTGGCTGCGAATAACAATGATTTTACCTTATAGTTGACTTCTACTTACATAAATATATAACTCAGATGTGACAAATTGTGTGGGTCTGACATGTTGACAAATTGATTTGGGTGGGTTAACCCGAAAATCTTTTGTCTAAAATATTGTTAAATTGTTTATTTACCAGCTCGGCCCATAAAAACTTGTGAAAAGTACACTTTGGGTGACTGATTGTCAACCCCTTTGACCCAATTTTCTTTTTTTTTTTTTTTTTGCTAATCTGTTTATGACCCATTAGAGATTAAATATATAACAAAAAGCAACCAGTAAATCAGTTGAAATTGTTGCCTCTTGTAAAATGTATAGAATAGTAGAATACCTTCAACAACCTGGCCATATGAGAAAATGCATCTAGTAATGCCTTTTCTGTGGTATAAAATGATAGTCCTGCAAGTAAATACTTGATGAAGAATAAATTCCTGATGCGTCAAATCACATGCAAATAGGATGCGCTATAATACTTCAAACGAGAAAGAAAACAACCATAAACTTTAGTATTTGTGTGACTACATTTAAGATTTCAACCTTTCATTAGATTGGAGAGCTGGCAATTCTTTTATTTATCTCGGAAATTTAAGGTCCCCATCAACCAAATATAGATGTTTAACTGTTTTCTTTTTGACAACATTCACAACAATATCTTTGTAAACCAGCATACAGCTCTACATAAAACCATAACCACTGCTAAAAAGCAGATTTCTATGAAGGCTTCTACAAGAGATAATCACATAACCGTTGTTATAAGAGTAACCTAATCTTTCTACATAACATTCCACCATCATACTCGAAATTTCATTAAAAGTCCAACAGAAAACAATCACTGAAACACTCATTGTGTGCAGACTTTGTTCCATTTTGTACAGATGCTCTTTCTTTAATAAATTCCAATAAATTTAGTCAGTTCCCCAATCGCACACCCTATAGGCATAGAACTCTAACATGTCAGATGCAATATCATATAGAATTCATTGGTGACATATTTTCTTTCAATAAATGTGATGAGGCTACACTGTTCTATCACCTAAATCATAGACCAATCAAATGCAACAACAGAAATCCAGAGTTATTAATCTCAAATCAACTCTTTAACTGTCAGTGATCAATTGATCATTAAGACATCTACAAACCCTACCCGAGTCTCTAATTTCTATCTAGTCATAACTACTTTCGATTATCAACCAGTACTCAAGTTCTTCCATTGAACTCTCACATGATTAATCAAATCATAATCTCGGAGCTAAACTATATAAGAACAGCAATTGAATTGTATGAATTCAAACAGTATCAAATTCAAGCTATGAGAAAAGAGTATAACACAATCGAGCATGTGCGCAAGTGCAATTCTCCACCTGTTCAATAGTCCAAGATCTCATGGGAACCGATTGCGTGTGAGTCGTAAGAGACCTTAAGAACAAATAGTTATGGAACAAGAAGCATAAGGAAAGACTTAAACCTGCAACATAAAGCCTGGAGGCTATGCCCCTCCGTGAAATGAGAGAAGATGGAGGTCCGAAAGAAGATGAGGATGGATATCCTGTGCTTGATCGTGAGAAAATATTGCTGAAAATACTAATAGTCTTTGGTATCCTCTTACATGCCGCCATAACTCTACTCTGTGTGCGTGGGTGTGTGTGTGCGGAGTTTGTGGTTTACTATGATGGTGTTGTTTAGGGCTTTAGAACAGGGGAGCCGAGCTGACACATCACTCGCACTTAGGGTGCGAAAATATCCAATTAAGGGGTTGTTTGTTTTCAGCTGACCGCTGACTCGGCTGACTCGGTTAGCGGGTCAGTCCGTTTGATATGCAAGGGGTATGGGCTGATCGAGTCCTTACAGTTGACCCAGACCTTAAAAAACAAATACTGACCCACTCCTTCAACAACAACCCTCATCTCCAAAACACAAACCACCCCCCATTTTCGCAGCAGCCGATCGAGACCCCCCGGAGCACCTCCCTGTGCGACCGAGACACCCCCGGAGCTCCTCCCTGCGCGACCGAGAGACCCCCCGGAGCACCTCCCTGCGCGACCGAGACACCCCCGGAGCTCCTCCCTGCGCGACCGAGAGACCCCCGGAGCACCTCCCTGCGCGACCGAGACACCCCCGGAGCTCCTCCCTACGTGACTGAGAGTTGTTTTGATTGATCGGATTGCTTGATTGTTTGTTTTGGTTGATCTGAATGACATGATTGGATCGTATGTTGTTGATTTGGGATCTCTGTTTAGATGAGTTGTTTTGATTTGAAGTTGTAATGAAAGGGTTTGACTTTTAAGTGTTTGAGTAAAGTGATTTGGTTGTTAAATTTGGCTATTTTTATTGATTACACGACACCAGTTAAATTCAAACTCGTTAGAACAACAGGCCAATAAGGTTATTTTTATCATTCAGCAGAGTCAGTCAGATACTAAATCAAACAGTTAAGTTTTAGTCAGATGCAGACTCAGTCAGAACTTCTTACTGGGTCAGCTTCTGACTCAGTCAGATCTTACTCAGTCAGCGTAATCAAACAGCCCCTAAGTCGGTGTTTGGAGTGTTTTTTTATTAACTTTTAATTTTTTATTTTTGAAAAGTTAAAAGTTTATTTTATAGTGTTTGATAATGTGATTGTTGTGAGAGAATAAGTTAATAAGTCACTTCTTATTAACTTATTAACTTATTGAAAAAGTCAATAAGTCAATAGGTTATTTTTAAAAGCAATACCAAACATGCCCTAACAATGAGCTCACAAATTGGTTTGAAAGAAGACGTCTATGATTTTTTAAGTGAAGTTTATGGTATCGAATCTCTTTTGATGTAATATATTTCAGGTGGATCAGATTTTTTATCACAATTAGAGGTGTACAAAATGTTTTTTTTTCAAACCGGAACGATTTTTTTAATATGTGCAAAACGTTTTTTTTTCAAACCAGTTTTCATCAAGAATCTTCAAACCGCTCAAATCGGTTTGGACAGGTTGAACACCGATTTTTGTACCGGTGTTTTTTTAAATTGAAACAGGTTTACAAACTGGTTTTGGGTGCTGGGTTATAAACCCGTATACAAACCGCCAGTTCCTGTCGGGTTAGGGACCGGTTTGGCTCAAACCGGTTTTTTCAAACAGGTTTGGTTTTTTACTAGTTCTTTTTTGTTCACCTCTAACCACAATGAATCTTTGGGTGGTGGGTTTCCTTTAGGATGCTAATCAGCACTGTTTGTGTTCGCGAACGTATGTGGCATTTCACCAGCGGGTTTATTCGGGTGACCGGACTTAAAGTACTTGTTGGCCGTTAGAAAAAAGAAATCAATATTTATTATTTGAAATTTTATATATCCGAATTCGTTTGAGAATTCTCAAATATCTCATAATCCATAATATTTATCTTAAAAATATTAAACATTAATTAAGAATTTTGAATCAGGTGGGGTTAGGTCTTTAGGCGAGGGTGGTGGTACGGTGATGGTGGTCAAGGCCCAAGGGTGGTGGTACGGTGATGGTGGTCAAGGCCCAAGGGTGGTTTTGGTGATAATGGTCGAGGGTGGTTATGGTGATAATGATAGAATGATAAAGCGATGATGGTTGGTGGACGGGGTCGACGTTAGTTTTAAGTTACTGTGGTGATATGTTGGTGTCTGGATGGTGATGGTGGTGGGTGGTGGGGCATGATAGCCAGGTCGATGATGATGATTGGCTAGACATGATGGGTTGAAAATTAATTTTATTAATACTAATTAATATCTAGGGGTATAATGGTCATTTTAAAAAATCTAACAACAAAAATTAACGATCATTCACTCCAGGGACCAATCATGTTACAGTTTGATAAAAAAAATTAAAACTGATAATGTAATTTCTCAAAAGTTAAAACAAGTAATACAATATCTATACTATCTTAATATTCATTTGAGAAGGGCAACCATATCATTTCACACAAATCTCTTAAAATTAAGAGATGTACATCTCTTGATGCATAAGTTACAACTCATTCCCTATTGCAACTAGTTTTATACCCGTTCGGTGGCCAGGTACTTTTAACGTCACAAGGTCATAACTACATTTATTTGCATTCTAAATGAAATTAGCATTTGTTTAAGATAAAAATGCAGCATTTTTAACTCGTGAGTGACAAATAAGCATTCATTAAAATATTCACAAAGTAGAAAGTCAATTTAACATTCAAATTGTTGTTTCCATCGTCAAGATCAAATATAACAACCATAATAATTCAAACTCTTCAAGTGTGACATTTCTCCTTTTATATATCAAATCTTTAGCACCATATAAATCCCTCTTTAACTTCTAATATTTTGATTATTTTTGAGTTCCTGGAAACAATTATCTTTAAAACTTAATAATTTTGATTCGGAAACCTTCCATTCTCTTTGAATTGAATGGCACATCATACTTTTCACAATACATATAAATTACCTAAAGCATAGCCTTCAAATTCATCTCTAACTTTTGTTGACCTGTGTTGTTGAACCACTAGAATTCAGTCTGAAATTTTGCAATTCAAGCCAAACTCATCATACAATTTGAAACAGCAAAATCACCATCTCCATTCACCATCTTCAGAATATTAAATCTTTTATTTCGATAGACTAAATCCCAAAATACTCCACATGAATTTGCATGTTCGAATTAGCATCTCTTTAAAAAATTTCATCTTTTACATCTACAAAACTTTTGATAAACATTAAATTTACTTATTATCTTGAACACACACAACATACATAGAGTTTAGATTAAAAGAAAAGATAATGCAAGATCTATTTACTTAAATAATAGTAAAACCCAATGCTATGTTTTCAGGTTATAATTATAAGATAATAAGTCTAGAGCCACAAATTTAAACATCACCTTAAACATAAATTACTAAACGAAAAATATATAACTTTAGGAATTCCCTCCGGTGTACTTATCATAAATGCTTGATTTATCAAAAATGAGAAACATAAGTGTACACTCAGTAAAGATAAATGTGTGGTTATATCAAATACTAAGAATTCAATAAATAACAATTGAATTATTAACAGTGAGAATACCTGTCATGCCACTTCAATGTTGATAAGATCTAGGACAAATGAACCACCTAAAATCCAAATTTTGACAATATAACTCCTTTGATTGCTTGATTACAATTGTAACAAAACGACCGAAGTATGGTGCCCAAAAGCTTTAATATTAATATTAAGTCATCAAACTTTATTAGGACTTATGGTTAAGTCATAAATTTTCATCCAACATAAAACCTAGGGACCTAAGTAAAATATGTTGTAGGGTTTCTATTTCTTTTACTATGACCCTATATTTTACAAAAACGTTATGTAAAAATTTATAACCACCTACAAATAGTGTTTCTAGGCCAACCCAACCTTGCCTATACCAAAAGATTACTACCGTTTACAGGTTACCCTAGTCCTGTAAATACTTAATCTTCCCCTAGTCTGGGTTAACTATTCATTAGTATAATGTATTCAAAAACACAAAGATTAATCATTGTAATATATATACCTATCGCGTACAGGCTGCTGAAGAAGATTAGAAACCTCCGTTATGCTGCAAACATCAACGATAGTAAGATCAGAAACATATATGTTGCCATCAGCACCATGTCTGGTGGCATATTGCTTCCCTATGCCAACACCTTCTTCAACATTATTTGATCATGTTGCCAACAGATAACTAATGGTTTTATTATAGTTTTCCTGGAAGCCAAATCATGTATAGAGAAAAAATATTAGTAGTTAAAAGCTTGGGAATAATGAAACAACATTTAAAACTGGAATCATCCTAGGCCGTGTTTGTGCTATTTCAATTCAACACCCAAAAGTGGATATGAATTCCAGTAAACACAACTGAGATTAGAGGGAATAGAAAAGCAATTAAGCATCAGAGTAATAGGTAACTGATAGAAGCCCTCTTACCTCCTCATATGTTCCAATTGATCCATGGTTTACGACAGTGACAGAGTCGACCACCTAATCACCACCAATCCACCATGATTGCGAAACATCATCATGGGGAATTGCCATCAATTTTCGCCTCTGATTGCGAAGAAACCTGAATTTGAAAGAGGCGAGAAAAGTTGTAGGAGAAGAAAAGTTGAACACGATAGAAACAACGATCATAAAGGAAAGAGAAGGGAAACAACAACAACAACCGCCTCCGTCAGAACCCTTGCTGCTAGTAGAATCATTTCTTTCAGAAGCATATGCATTTTGCCAATGCAGATTTAACTCTTCTTTGATCTTCTAGTAGGAATTTATGCATTCCCATCAACCTCTCGTGAAGAACTTGAATATAGAGAACTTGAAGAACAAATTTATGCTTGGGTGAGTTTTGTGGTGAATCTCATGCCCTCATTCTTATTTATAAGCAGTGACCGCCTTTGAAGGATATGATGAAATCATATCTGGTAACCGCAGTACCCCACATGCTCCACTCCCCACTATCCGTCTTAATCGGTGAATGAGGTAACCACCTGTAACCGCTGACCTACAAAAAACTACAGAAAAGCACCTTGTAATCGCCGTAACCGTCGAGTTTAAACGGCTAGGATTTGATTTCAAGATGTTTTAACGGTCGAGATCAATCTTACCAGCGGTTACACTCACCGCTGGTAATATAATATATAATGCCGGAACCATAAGTTACAACAAGGTACCATCTCTATTGCGATGCTGAAGACCAAGGTACCATCACCATCACCTTCCTCTATTGTGATGCTGAGAGTTGCTTTCGGAGATACAGATACAACAGCTGCAGTCTCCCTTTCGAGAAAGTCATAGGTAGGGCTTTTCTTCCTCAAAACCCTACATAACACGAAAAGAGTATTGTTTTTGTCTTCTTTTTCAGGCCTTCTCTACAGACACAAATGGCGGTCAATTCAAAACTCTCAAAACCCTACATAAACTCACACCATCCGGTTTTTTAGTTGTGCAATTTACTTGCTTAAGCCGATACTCACTTTCATGGGTGAAAAATAAGAGCTTGGTGTTTGAGATCAATCAGACCCCCGATGAAATCACTTCCGATTATGGAGATGGAACGTGTTACGGAGTTTCCGATTAGTCATTTGGATCTCAGGCCGAGAAAACGACAGAGGTTGGGCTGGAATGTGGCTCCAGCGCCGACGAAGGTATAGATCTGTTCTATTTATCGTTGATTTTGCTGTTTTGCTGTGTTTTTGCTAGATCGTTTTGAAATTTGATTGTTTTAGATGTAAGAACAGTAGGCCTGATGTGTTTAGTCTAATTGGATTACGATTTGTTTTGGAAAAATTGAGATCTACACAATTAGATCTATCGTGTGCTGTTTATTATCGTCTCTTATGTTTTGTTTTGATGTTTCGTGATTCTGTTTGGTAACTTAGGGTTTGGATAGATTCTGCAATTATACGTTATCTGCTTTGTGTTACCTAAGAATTATATCATTCTATGCTTTGTTTTTGCCTTTGTACCGGATTTGTTATCGATTGTTATTTTCCTGAGAATTTTTGGTTCTTAAGACTGAAGATTTTTTGTTTAAATCATGTTATTATAGGATATTTGCTAGAATTATATACCCGCTCAAATTTCTCTTTTTTGGTGTAAATTTATTTAGAAGATTGGGTCTTTCTACGAGAAATCTAATTAACCACTTGTTGAATCGACAAGTATATTCAAGTTTATTCATGTTTGAAGCTTACAAGATGATAAATTACTAGATGTGTGAGATTGTTTTGCGTTATTTGCTATTGCTATTTCACTGACATGATATTGACTGTGTTCTTAATTGTGATCCATAATATATTTGTTTAAAAAATAATGAGGTTAGAGTATGATTATCAATATTCAAAGGAACATGAATGATGCCTGTGTGTAGGGTCAGGTAGGATTGTTTTGTGCACAAGAGATTGGAAATGTGACCAGCTTTGCACCTTTGGGGGCCCCAACAGACCATATTAGTTCATCCATCTTAAAACGAGTGGCTCGAGATGTTTCTCCCCCATGGAGCCAAGATAATAAGGATGGACATTATATGTTTGCAATTGAAGATAATCTAACTACCAGATATAACTACTTTTTCACCACTATCAAAAAAGTTTAATTATTGATTCCTGGTTATACCACAATCGTCTTTGGATATCATTAGGAGTTAACTAGCATCATGAAGCTTTTGTTAGTGTTTCTACTTAAAATATGTTTCTACTTCATGAAAGAGGGCGGGCCTTGGCGCAGCGGTAAAAGCTGTTCCTAAGGGACCGAAGGTCTCAGGTTCGATCCGTGGAAACGGCCTCCCCACAAATGTGGGGGAAAGACTTCGTACATCTTCCCTTAAATGGGACGGACCCTCCCTGGACCCTGCGAAAACGCGGGAGCTCTTTGCAGCACCAGCTACGCCCTAGCATCATGAAGTTTTGTTAGTGTTTCTACTTAAAATATATTTCAATAGGGAATACATAATTACAGATCAATTGTTGCTTATTTTTCATTTACAGCATTCTAGAGCTTGTTACATACTCTATTCGAAGATAATTTTGTAGGCTTTTTTTTCTTGTGATTTGTCTTTTTAAGTCATGTTTCGATTTCTTATTTGTTTTTCTTGATTTGTAATTACTTGCAGATAAGATTCATGGAAAAATGGGTGAAGGTGAGTTTGACTTTTTATTAAGCTGTAGATGGTATTGATATCATTTAAAATTGTTTTCATTGATTTACTTTTAATTCAGGTACGTTTGGCCAAGTTTTGGAATGTTGGGACAAAGAAAGAAAAGAAATGATTGCCATAAAAATACGAGAAGACATATGGGCAATGCTTGGATCTGTTCAAATCTTTGAGGCAACGCGGCGTTCTTGGGTATTTAACTTTGTTTCTACCCATAAAGATGGTATGCTTCGAAAAAGTTTAAAATCCAAGTTATCAACTTTAAAAGTTTTGATTTTGGGTATTTGACTTGGTTACCCAAAAAGTGGCTGCAGTATAATCATTCTCTTTTTAAAAACTTGATCTTTTATCTTGATCTTGCATGTTGTGTTTGTAGGTAGATTGTAGGTTATTGGATATTGTTTTAGCAATTTAAAACCTTTGTATGGCAGTGTGTTTTTGGAGTGCATTTGACCTGACTATGATCCTACAGTTGTTTGATTTCATATATGAACCCTAAAAAATATTCCTTTTAACGCAGTTGAGGCGATACTTTTAGGTTTCCAGCATTATATTGTAATGCTTGGAACAACAGTTCTCATTCCAATACTCACAGGTAATGTTCTCTAACAATACTCTAGAAGTGACACTATTTATTATGGGTATAATGGCTCAATTTTCGTAACGGGTCAAACTGGTTCAGAGTAATACAAATTGTGTTCAAGATGAGTTTTAGCTGTGATTGGATTGTACTTTGTCTCCGATGGGTCAAAATAGGTTATTTTTTAAGTGGCTGTAGTGGAAATGTGTCAAACAGATTGAAAGTCACATATTGTGTATAAAATGAGTAAAACCTCCCAAATTGTTATGTTTCAAAGTTCAAAATTGTCATCGTAATAAGCTTTTTTATTATTATTTTTTTTGTGTTTGCAAACTAATTGTTTTAAAAGCTTAAGGAAAGAAAACAAATTCTTTGGTCTATTCTAGGGATAACAATGAACCTGTAAAATGATGACAAGCTTGGTTCCTATTCTCCGACAGATGGTAGTAACATGGAAGAAGAACTTAAACAATCTGATGTGCACTTCATGAAAGTGGATCAGAGCACTCTTTTTTATTTATTTTGGTATTTCTTTATTCAATTTCTTATACATATACAGTTTCAGAGCATGGTTGGTGTTAAAAATTAGGTTTACCAATCCCGGAAGTATACAGTTGTTCATGGCCTTGGAGAATGCAAGATGGTTTTTGTGTACATGTCTCAAAAATCATGAAAAGTGTTTGTAGGATTCTGAGATTTATTGTTTGGCATCTATTTTTAGTGTTTCTTTATTTTTCATTATGCTAATATTTAAGTTGTAATATTGGAGAATGAGGACAACAATACATATTACCCAACCTTGGCTCTGTAAATTTTTGCACTGTTAGATCATCATATTTGATCAATGACACAACTAACACGTTCTTGAATCTAGATTACATATGTGTATGAGAAAAGAATAATTGCAAATAACTGTTTTTTGTAGCGTAAGACTTATCAATTTGTAAGCCAAATTATCAAACCAAGTCTTGGTGCTTTGCTTTATATATTAATCTTATTCTCTTAAATTAATAAAAGTGAATGCAAAGATGTTACAAATATGCAGACAACAAAATCCTACAACATCATACTTGCTAGAAATTATCGTGTCGTTGCATTGGATGGGTTTCTTACTAGACTAGAAGGGTGCCCGCGCAATGCAGCGGGACGACATTTTATATTTGACACGTGCATTTAATATTTTGTTATTTTTATAGTAGTTTTACTTTGTTTATTATGTTTTTTTCTAAGCTAAAATTTAAAACAAAAGATAAATGAGTTCTGCATGACGACTTGTATATACGCATTAACTTATTGTACCGACAAAATACAGATCATTTCAACAAAACGTTTACACCAAAATATTTAAAAATAAAAAGGTTAAGTTGTAGTCTCAAAATGTTTTTTAATGTGATAGATTAACAGATAGAGTTGAAATCCTAAAACATATTAAGTTCTTTGGGTGTATGGGTAGATAATATAAAATTTTATGTAAATATTAGTAAGTGTAAGGTTATTGTGTAACTAATTATAAGGGGTAATGTGTAAATAGTGTTATAAATACTATTTTACTCTTAAAAGTGGTTGTATCTTATGCATTGAATATCGTAAGTGTTCTTAATTTTTTGGTATCTTAAAATACCCCTCTCATATGCTTTATATATAGTATAGATAATTAGTTTTATTGTTACGTAATGAAATAGAATTTTCCACATATTCATGTTTAACGAAGACATTTGTAAATAACTAAATACTTAATCTTATTATTATGTAATGAAATATATTTTTTCCATATATTTTCATGTTTAATGGAGGGGGTTTTGTTTGGATGTTCAACACCACAAGAGCAATCCCATAAAGGATTAAGTATCCAAGCATTTTCTCTGCATATCTTACTACACATATATGTTATAGTACACATCGTGCGAGTACATTTACTAACAAAAAACGAGTACCGCGTTGTAAATTGTCGTTGCCGCCGCATTTCGCGGGTCCCCAACTAGTAAACATACTAAGGGGCTGTTTGGTAGGCTCTGAATCATTAAGTGCTGAATGGTTAAGAGGTCTGAATGGTTAAGAGGCTCTGAACCAGTAAGTGCTGAACCAAAATGTGCTGTTTGGTTGAATCTCTGAATGACTGTACAAAATGACAATTTACCCATCTGAATTATTTTGGGCTAAATAAAAGTAAAATGAACACGACAATAATCTCATCCTCCGAATCCATATGCTACCTGTTAACATTCATAAGTTTAAAAACATATTATCCAAAAAGTTTCCATCACATTCAAAAAACATCCATACACATAATATCCGAAAACCAAACAATCATATCCAAAAACACATTATCCCAAAAACTAAAGATCATAAAATAACCCATAAACATATTATCCCAAAAACCAACAATCACATCCATACATATAATATCCCAAAACCTAACAAGTCATCAAAATAGTCCACACTTCGCCCCTGCATTTCTCACCCATATCTCACAAACCGACGGTTGTAGTCGCAACCACACCTTCCTTATGTCAGGACTTTCACCGAAAAGCAAAAGCGCAGTTTTGTATTTAGCATCAAACATGCCCCAACCTAAACTTTCAAGCTTATCCATACATGCATCCATATCATTAGACAAGTTGGGTTTTTCAATCAACATCTTTGCAACTTGCGATATTTGGTCCCCAACTTCTATTAGTTTTGAGTTTAGTGTCTCCTTTTTCGCTTTGGACCGAATGGTTGACTCCTCACTAACACCGGCAGTCGGGATTTTCCTTTTATTTTTCGACCTATCAGATAACTCTTCACTAACATCTAGATCCATTTGAGTGCATTCAATGTCATCAATACCATCTACATTTTGATCAGACACCTCTTTAGAAGGACGAGGAATTGTTGAAGATGGTCCCCAACTGTCAAACCCATTGGAAGTAGAACCCTCAATAAACTAGTAAACCAAAGTTTATTCAAACCATCAATATTCAAACCAATTTACAAACCAATTTACAACCTAAACCAATTTACAACCTACCATTGATAATAAACTAGCATCCATCAATATTCAAACCAATTTACAACCTAAACCATTACAACTGCCACACAAATCAATCCATCAATATTCAAACCAATTTACAACCTAAACCATTACAACCTAAACCAATTTACAACCTACCATTGATAATAAACTAGCATCCATCAATATTCAAACCAATTTACAACCTAAACCATTACAACTGTCACACAAATCAATCCATCAATATTCAAACCAATTTACAACCTAAACCATTACAACTGCCACACAAATCAATCCTCATTATAGTCTATGGTAAAACATAGATAACAGAGATTACAGGTTGCTAAAAGAACAAGAATGAACAAGAATGCACAAGAATGAACAAGATTACAGGCTGCTACTCGATTAACAAGAAATTTGAAGAAATAAAAACTTTTTTCTCACCAATTTTAAGCTTCTGTAGGCGGCGATGGAACAGGTTGTGGAACAGGCTATGGTCGGAGGTCGTGAATCGAAGGGGATCGAAGGTGATCGAAGGGGATCGAAGGTGAATCGGTGGTGAATCGAAGGGTCGTCGGCTGTGGTCGGAGGTCGAAGGTGAATCGCGCGGAGATGGAACAGGCTGTGGTCGGAGGTGGAACAGGCTGTAATCAGAGGGGATCGAAGGTGAATCGCGCGGAGATGGAACAGGCTGTGGTCGGAGGTCGTCGGGGGAGGGGATGGCGGCGGTCCTGCCGGCCGACTAGGGAGGTCGTCGGCGCCGATGCTGGGGTGAGGGAGAGAGATGACGGGAGGAAGATGAAGATCGAAGATGAGGTTTTGTGAGTTCTGAGGGTATTTGGGTCTAGAAGTTCATTCAGCGTGATTTTAGAGCTGAACCATTCAGCACTGAATGGTTCAGTTAAGATGCCCATTTTTTTCGAAACAAACACTCCTGCCTCTTAACGGTTTAGAGGTAGCCTCTTAATGGAACCATTAAGAGGCTACCAACCAGCCCTAAGTACATGATAATTAACTTAAAAAAGTAAAAAACTCATCACATCATGCCTCATTCCCCCCTACTACTAATTACCGGGTCGAATAAAACCCACATCATGACCGGATCTAGTCTAATCCAGTTCACGCTACTACGCTAGCTTAAACCCTAACTCTGGTCCGTTGCGAACCATTATCACTGTAATCTCTCCACCATCTTCGTCACTGTAAATTGTAATCGATCATGCCGGGCGCTGAAGGAGGTCCACCGGAGGTCACTCTGGAGACATCGATGGGTTCTTTTACCGTTGAGGTAAATCCACCGTTCTTCTAAGCTTTTCTTACTGTTACAAAAGATTTCAAGACAAATTGTTTGATGTTAATTGATCAGATGTACGATAAGCACGCGCCTAGAACTTGCAAGAACTTCGTTGAACTATCTCGAAGGGGATACTACAACAACGTGAAATTTCACAGAATCATTAAGGTGTGTAATTGCAGCTTCATTAATCCCTGTGTTTGAACGCTTCGTGTTTTTGTGTGGTGATTGATGATTATCTGTTGATTAAGCGATTGTTTGATATATGATTTTGAGTTGTGGTATAGGATTTCATCGTTCAAGGAGGTGATCCCACTGGCACAGGAAGGGGTGGAGAATCGATTTACGGGTATGTTTAGTTCTATTCATTCAACGATATTCATGCTTCATTGCTACAAGTTCGTCGGGTTTGATACTATTGATATTATGTATATGTCTTAGAATATACTTAATTTTTGTTTTAAAAAGAACGTTTAAAGTTTATGGTTTTGTTAGAAATAATGGGCGTCAAAGTTTAAAGTAGGTTTAAAGTTTCCAGAATGATGTGTTCCGGTGTGCACTAAAGACAATTAGTGATTATTAATTTAAAGATTTTGTTTTTGGCTCCACAAATTTGACTGTTATGTTGACTTGATTTTCTGTTGTTGAAGTTCAAAGTTTGAGGATGAGATCACCCCAAAGTTGAAGCATACTGGAGCTGGTATCATATCTATGGCCAATGCTGGTCCAAATACAAATGGAAGTCAGTTCTTTATCACATTGGCACCAGCGCAATCACTTGATGGTATTCATTTTTCTTCCGCAAAGTTATTGTTCTAATGATTTTGCTCCATTTCTTTTGGGTTGATTAATTTATCTGGTTTCTGAATCATATGAAGTTTGGAACAAACATCTCATTGTTCTAAATGCTAGTAGCAAAATCCATGATACGAGTACTTTTGTTAATATAAAGCTTACAAGTAGCATCTGATCTATTATCATATTCGTGAAAAGTCAATTAGTGAAAGTTCAAATCATTGTTGTAAAAATCGTTAGGCGCTAGTCTGATGGCGAGGTACCAATTAGGGATTAATCGTTTTGGAGATTTTATATGTAATTTTTATAAATTATATACATAGTTAAGATTAGTATACTTCAAACATAAGTATTTAAAAATAAAAATAACAATCAAGTACTTCAAAGATCAAATAGTTCAAAACCTAGTAGTTCAAATACTTCAATGATCAGATAGTTTAAAATTGAGAAGATGGGTTAGATTTATAAATTAATGTGGAGGATGGTCGCAGGTGGAGGTTGACTTTTAAGAGTTGATCGACGTATTGTCAATGTCGGCAAGGTTTCAGAATTATAAGTTAAAAGGCACAAATATTTGCATTGACCGATTTTGACTGCCTAGGAAAATTCCTCCGATTCCTACCGATTAGCGCCGATTAATGCCGCCCAGGATCGACTACTGATTTTTTGTATCGATTAGCTGAAATCGACAAGGTAATGGGTCGACTACCGATTAATCCCTGATTAATCGGGCGCCTAGGCTGATTACAACACTGGTTCAAATGAAGCTATGCACTTGTCATTGTGCGAGATTGAATGAATCAATGTTTATGACTCTCAATTTCTCTGATTTGATACATGTGTATTCTATATGTATAAATTTTTTAAAGAGCTATCAGCCTACCTGAAAAAATCAGGGTAAATACTTGTAGCTGAAAATTAACCTATAATTGTGAGTTGAGGATATGAAGCTTATTTTCAAATTTTTTGTTGATTTATAATATCATCAGCCACTTTCATGAACTTTATGATTATTCGATTTGCCCATGCAATCTGCAACACCGAACACTATACCTTTGTTTGTATAAGTATAACAGTTTAACACATGTCATTTATATTCGCAGGAAAGCACACTATATTTGGAAGAGTGTGTAGAGGAATGGAGATTGTAAAGAGACTTGGTAGTGTTCAGACTGATAATACTGATAGGTCAGTAGCATTCTTAAGCTTTTTTAATATTGCTTATAACACTTTTAAGTAAAATGGCTTCTGCCATCATAATGTAATATTTATTTGTCTAGCCAGTAAATCTCATTCTCTAAAGTTTGACCATATATTTCTCATCAATTCTTCCTTTTGGTCAAAGAAGGAAGCGGTTTGATAAGAATTCTACTTAAGGGTAAAAGTTCTGTCTTATGTTTTTGCTGAAATTAAAAGATCACTTATATTTCTTTCCCTAATTTATTTAAAATTGATCTGGATGTATTGATGGCTCACACATAGGGACATGCTAGTTTTGCTATATAACTTGAAATGTGGTGCCTTCTTTCAATGTAATCAGCTTGTGCACATGTTATCACCTATATTGTTATCCCGTGATAATGTTAAATCATTGTAAGTGAAAGTTCACTAACCATAAATATTATTTGATTTATGCAAAGTTTAAAAGTACGGAATTGAGCCTCGAGGCGTAAGCCTTGAGGCGAAGCGAGGCGTAAGCCTGACCCCGAGGTAGAATTAAAAAATAAATATAAAAATTATATATATTATAACAAATAAATACAAACTAATTTTCATCATCATAATTATCAAAAAGATCAAAAACACACATTAAACAGACAAGGAATGTTTGAAACTGACACAAAGAGTCTAAAACATAAAAAACAAACATCAACCCCCACCCCCTCCCCCGAGGCGCCCCTGTGGTGCAACTTTTCTTACCGCCTTAGCCCTGTGAGGCGCACAAACATAATAACCCTTTGAGGCGTCACCTCATACTCGTTTTTGGGCGCCTCGAGGCGCACGTCTCAGCCGTTTTTTTAAACCATGGATTTATGATTTCCGGATAGAAAAGGCATATTTGGTTCTATATTCCAAGACACTATCATCTTCAATTTGAACATAGACTGTCATTAACATGCAAAAAGCTTTTAGTCGTCTTCATTCATCGCATTAAGTAATTTAAGTTATATTGAGAAACTATTTGGAGTCCTGAGGAACAATTAGAAATCTCCATTTGATCCATAAACTTGGTGTTTGCACTCAAATTGATGTTACTGTGGTTGCATTTGCTTTGTATTTCATCTAGGTTACATACCATGTGATGAGCTCCGTGATGTTCATGGTAGTCACACAAACCACGCTTGTTCTTTTGAAGAAGCATCTGTAGATTACGTACACATATTTTGGTCTTTTTGTAAAGTTACATATGTATGAGAAAAATAAATACCATTTTCGTAAAAATTTAAACTTCTGTGACATTTAATGCCATTTTTATTTAGTTACGCTTTACTGTTGTGTTATTCCTTTTATGCCACTTTGCTGTTTTAGAGAAGAGTTCTTATTTTTGCAAAGTTTTCAATTCATCAGTTAAATAGAAGGAAACAAAATCAATAATATTGTCTCACATGTTCTTGACTTGACCATGTCCAAGATTATGTCATGTTCCTGTTGTACATTTCTGCACCATGGATGATTATTTTAAAAAAAGTTACTCTTCAATCTTGATATATAAACGGTGTTTTCTGTCTCAGGCCAATTCATGACGTGAAAATACTGCGGACAACAGTTAAGGATCGAATCTCGTCACTGGCATAGATCAAGGTCTCTAATTATGCTTGCAGTGTTTGTATAACTGACGTCAAGGTATCTGCTATTATCAATGATTTTATGAATGTAGTTGAATGAATACAAGGCTTCATATCAGCACCAAATTTAACATGGACAAATGCACTTAAAAGTCTTAGTATCTTGTAATGTGATATTTACTACAAAATGACTATTTGCTTCCTTTCCCTGTTCCGGTTTGGTCAATTTATTGCCCTAGCATTTGTGCATAGATTTATATTTCTCTTTTATGACTACATGTTGCTGAATTTGGCAACAGTCAGGATCAACCTGTCAGAAACACTTTTGGCATATTTCTAAGTTCCATAAATAATCACTTGTTATTAATATGATTAAAAAACTATACAAGTAAAATCTATGTAGTCATACGCGTGTGTGGTGACCCCATGCCGCAACACACTCGCTTCATCAGACTCATGGGAAGTGAGTGCCTTGTCTTGGTTAAAAACCAGCCTAAACCAGCCTGAAGTGAGTGCCTTGGTTAAAAACCAGCCTAAGCTAGACAAAAGCTGGCTTGAACTGGACTAAAAGAGGTCTAAACCAGCCTGAAGCAGGCTGGAACAGCCTTAGCCTGGCTTGGACCAGCCTTAGCCTGGCTTGGACCAGCCTTAGCCTGGCTTGGACCAGCCTTAGCCTGGCTTGGACCAGCCTTAACCCTGCTTGAAACAGCTTTATGGCTTCTTCTTTTGACTTGAGCTCTTTTTATAACCATCTCCATGAAGCAATGTGGGAATGAAAATCACATTGAAAAAAATATATTTTAATTATTTTAGTTTTTTTAATTGTATCTGCATATAAGAATATTAACTTATTAATTTTCTATTTTTTATACCTATTGTATATTATTATTTTTTCTTTATTACACTGATTTTGTCCAGGTCTGTATTTTTTACGCCATGCGCCTAGGCGACATCCAAACTTTTCTACACTTTTGACCCCCTAGAGTGAAATAAGACTATCCTTTGTTTTAGTAGAACCATTTAAGAGTCGTAAACACTGAAATGCATTGCTGATTTACAACGGACTTTGATCCAGTCGTCATGTTTAGATAACCCCTAATATGATCGTTTTAAGTAGGATTTGGGTCTCGTACCATTCAATCTTAAGGTACATGCACGTGTTAACAACTGGTAGCTTGTTATCATTCTGTTTGCCTCTGTGCATAAGCTGATTTCATGAACTTTAAGATGCAAATATATCAACAACAATAACAGCAGCAGCAAAAAAAAAAAAAAAAAAAAAAAAAAAAAAAAAAAAAAAAACTGTAAGAAGATTTTGAGCTCAAAACACAGTTCAAAGATCTTATTTATGATATGTGAAGCCTTACATACGTGAACAGTGAAAACAAATATTTGTTAGATTGGGGGCAGCTTACAATAATATGAGCACAAACACATGTTACCCTTGCATCTCCCAACACCAAATCGCTCTGTTTTCGTACACTTATGCTGACAACTCTTAGGCTCGCATTTCCTCCAGTTAAACCTCTTTTCGCACGTGTGTTCTGGGATTCTGATAGCCCGAGCAAAACCAATCATTGCAGTTTTAATTGAACAAGCTGTTCATTTCAAAAGATTTAAAAGTTAATAAATAATCAACAAAAGTTAGACGTATACCTTAAAGGACTATTGAGTTGGGGTCAGTGTGTAGTTTGATCAGTTTTGACGAAATTTCTAGGCCAAACCAGTTTTAGTCCCGAATAATTACAAACTAAACCAGCTAGGATGGTTAGGTCAGGCGGTTTGATGATTTGGCTGTTTATAACATTATTTTAAAAGTGAAATTATTTTTTTTAATGATAAGAATAGTTCATGAATATAATAAACATACATAATTGCATGTTGCTATAATAAATTAGATAACAATAAAGATGGTTCGGTTACACGATGGGTTTCATGTTTCCACCATAAATACAAGTGTAAAACTGTTAAAACCGAACCATGAACCGGCCATGTAGATTTCAAACCGACCTATTTATTTCGGCTTGGTTGGTTGCTAACGGTTCATAAACACACTAGCAAGAATGGAAAAACCTGAGAAGAGAATAAGCAGGAGGAGCACAGGTAGGAATCTTGTTGATTTTGATGTCTTCATTTTCAACTTTGATGGTCAAGATTGATGTGGGTATGAATTGTTTCTTCTCTTTATACAGTTTGTAAGCCTTTACTTTATTATGTGTGACTTTAAGTATCAAAATCAGGCAACTATTTAATTAAAGTAAGTAATAGTTTTAAATTGTTATAATTTATTATTTGTTTATTTATATTAATATAAGATAGTAAAGAAATTGCAAGGGGAAAATAGAAAGGTGAAAGGCAGATTGTGTGAGTTTAGTAGAAGTGAGTCTGGGTACATGTTCCTTTCTTTGTGTTTACTCCCTTTAGCTCCAATGTCATTTGTAAGTTTCATCAAACAAATAGTAGATGCTTCTTATGTGTCTTACACATTTGGTGTGACTTAGAGGATATAATTCTTGACATGCTTTTGCTTTTGAGATATGTTTTAATCTGGCTAGATGTTCAACTTTTTTGTCTATATCATTTGATAGTTATCGCGTACTTGAGCAATATTTGAAAAAAAAAAAGACAACATAAGACGAACCTGAAATTAAGGTTGGTTATAGAAAGAAGCATGTTTTCTATATGTATGTGCAAATTTGTTTTATACGTGTGTGGTATTATATGTGTGAACTACAGAAATCTTCATTTATTGTTTATTTTTTTCCTTTCAAAATGGTTCTTTAACTCCTAGGTGTTTGTTTGGTTGGAATCCAATGTAACTAAAATTTGAATTGCATTCTTTGTGTAGCAAGTAGAATTTGTTACAATTTAAATGTCTAGCTTGTAGATTTTGTTACAATTTAAATGTCTAGCTTGTAGATTTTGTTACAATTTAAATGTCTAGCTTGTAGATTTTGTTACAATTTAAATGTCTAGCTTGTAGATTTTGTTACAATTTAAATGTCTAGCTTGTAGATTTTGTTACAATTTAAATATGAATTCGGAGAATAACATATTTGGTTGGAAAATAAAGATAGTTAAAGTTTGATTAAACATCTTAATTTTTTTTCAAATGAAAGAACTCTAAATTGATCTCAAATAGTGATGGAATTCAACCAAGTGAATTAAAATATTTGATTTCTTCATCATCATCATCACCAACACCCCACCCCGCCACCTGGACCCCTACCACCATCACCATGACACCAATCCAACTACCACCCTTGTCAACCATCCATCACATTTTAAGTGGTTGTTTGGTAGTCTCTTAATGGTTTCATTAACAGGCTACCTCTGAATCAGTAAGAGATAAGTGCGTTTGTTTCAAAAAACACTTTCCCTCGCCAAAGTCGCAGGCCGTCGCTGCCCCCTCGCTACCTCCCCCTCGTCACTGGCCCTAGCACCCTCTCCGCGTTGCAACTTTCATGTCAACTTTTGCACCACAAAAACTTCTTTCTACTTGGTTTTCTTATCTATTTAGGTAATCTCATCTTTCTACTTCTTTCTACCTATATGATTTCATGGATTTTAGTTTTAGGGTTTCAAGAATTTGAAAAAATAGGACTTTTATGAAACTTGTGTGTTCTAGGGTTTTATGAATGTCAAATTAAGGCGTTTATGAAAATGGGATGTTATTAGTTTCTAAAAGTTGTATTTTAGTTTTAGGGTTTCAAGAATTTCTCAATTATTAATGTTTGTAATTTAAGAAAATCATGTTTTATTTGATTTAATATGTTGGTAGATTATAAAAGTTGTATTGTTTCGATTCAAGTTATGTTTGGTTTGATTCATAAAAATTGGGTTTTATTTGATTTAAGATGTTAATAGATTACAAAACTAGTTTATGAGAATCCGATATTCATTCAAATGGTTAGGGTTTTCTCCTAGAGCTTTAACCACTATCATCACCATTACCACTCCAATACCACCCACACCCTCATCAACATTACGAATCCAACCACCATTGCATCAAACATTCACACTTCAATAACTTCCAAGATCTTCGTCACTCAACTCATCTGGATATCAGATCATTAAACCAAATTGTGTTTCTTATAGATCTAATTTTTCAACTTTTCTAAATAGATTTCAAGTCAGATCATTTAATGATTTTAACTACACTTAACAGGAATTATTTTTCATTTCAAATTCTATGCCTCCATCATCTCAGCATTAGAATCTACTACTGTTCCCCAAGGACATGGAACATGTGATTGTTCAAAACTCTCAACCCAATACTTAATTTTGAATAACAGAAACACATCCAGTCTAAATTAAAGCCACAAAACATAAAAAACACATCAATGTCATGAAACAAAAACAAACAAAACAGCTCAAAACAAGCTTTAAACTTAATATCCACCCTTGAGATCATTGACCACATCATAGGGAATGGGAGTCACAGTCTCTAGAGTGGTTCCTTCAACCATAAATCCGGGTTTGGGTCCAAGCGGCTGCCTCTTTGTACTGATCACCAGACCCTTAGCCTTGGCATCGGCCTTTAGTTGATCATTCTTTTTTATCCTTTCTTTCAACTCTTCATTGCACCTTGATGGCATCACATGCTCAATGCGCACATGAATCCTCTTCTTTATGATCCTGTTACCAACCTGCATTACAAAACAGTTTTTTTATCCTTTCTTTTTAAAGAAATATTTGTAAGGGGACAAAAAACATGCACATATAAGCATGAAAACAAGCATATAAATACACACCAGCTTCAAGAACCCTAAAAGGGTGTTTGAATTGATTATTTAGCAAATCCTGAACTGATTATTTTCACCCTCAAATAAGTAGATAATGTAAGCAGTTTGCTTATGTACAAAACTCTCAAAGTTCTTATCTTTTCCTTTAATAAAAACAAACTCACACACCCTCTAAATGCTCCTATTAAATCTACACCTTTATCCATTACGATACTTAAACACTCAGCTTTTGAAATAAGTCGAACATCTAGCACGATAATAGACCAAAATTTCTTTAGTCAAAACAGCAATAGGCAACTTAAATTTGTAATCCCAAATCTGTCAAATTCTCAACAAGAAAGAACCACCAATAAATCATGCGCATACAAAACAACACTAGGGAGTTGAAAAACCTCAAGCAAATCATCAAATTTGCGTATATGAATCATCTCTAAATCAAGAAACCACCGACTTCAACTCAATCAAATCGCACATAAACACATTCTTACAACATACCCGTTTCAAATCCAGTTTCATCAACACAAACAAAAAGGATCACCAAAAACCCTAAACACACATCCCGCAATTCCTCAATCAATGCACAATAGATAACAAATTAGAACCAAAATCAACCTGTTTGTTCATCTCGACGCCAATAGCACGCTTGGTGACGTTCCAGACCCGACCAGTGCGACCATGGTAGAACTTATGGGGCATACCCTTATGAACGGCGCCGTTAACCTTGACATCAACGTAATCTCCGACGTGATAGGTTCTGAGGTAAGTGGATAGATGAATGGTACCCTTCTTCCTGAATCCTCTTGCGAACAAATCCCTTGTTCTTGATCGCAACCCGTGTCCTGCAGGCATCTTTCCGTCGCTCGATCGAACCCAAAATGGGGGATGAAGTTGAGTGTGAGTTTATATGAGGTGTTTGGGTGGGTGCTAGGGTTTTGCGTTTTGGGCTTGAATCGATGGGCTTTCTTTTGAGCTGTTGCAATACAACGTTGAAATAACATATGTAGAGGTGCACACAAGAAAGTTTATTTGAAGCTATTGGGCCTTGATGAATAGTTCTGACTTTAAAGTGACAAAGAAGGGTTAACCGAACCGACCGTTTTCTAACCGATATTTGTAATTTGTAATTTGTAATTTGTAAGTAGTTATAAACCGGTATAGAAGTAACTGCTTGCTAATTGATCTTAACAGTTGGTTGTTAATAGTATTTTTAGGCATTAACATATGTTTTTAATTTAGTACACATATTTTTGTTTATTTTGTGTAACGTTTAACACTCATTTTGGTAGAATATAGTCTCATGTGAATGGATTTTGTTGTTTGTAGGTGAAAAGCGGTTACATGAGTCAAAAACGAAGATTAAACTAAGATTGGGAGGTATGTCGAAGATAAGGTGTGGTTTATGAAGATTTAAAAAAAAAGAGATTTAAATTCAAATTTATAAAACACTAAAACTTTATCTCCTAAAAAAATATGGATATCTATTGATTGATTTTTGTTACAAAATGTGAGAAGACACAATGAGTCAAAAAAAGACACAAAAAATTATATCTCACAATCTAAATCGAATTTCAAAAAAGTAATTTTGAGCTTTTGTTTCCCTAGTCGTACTCACTAAGAAAAAAAATAAACAAAAAATTTTAAAAAATAAAAAATTAACGTTTTTTTATTGTGTCATTTATGAAAGACACAATGACGTCATTGTGTCATTATGAAAGACACAATGACGTCATTGTGTCAATATAAAAGACACAATGACGTCATTGTGTCATATAAAGACACAATAAAAAAATTATTATTTTTTGTTGGATCTAGATAGTATAGGTCTAGATCATTTGTATAGGTTTAGAACTTGGATCAAGTCTTGTAATTAATATTTGTAACAGTCAGTATATATATATATATGTGCATTAAATCTATAGGTTAACCCATATATATATGTGTTGCTTTGTGACTGTTGACAGGCAAAATCAATATACTTGGTAGGATTCCTGAAATTGACCAAGTGTAAGAAACATCTACGGATGAACATTATTGGTAATCCGCAGATATGTTTCTTACAAGATCAAAGTGAAGATTCCTGCGGATGATCAAGGATTGTATGAAGTGAAGACTTCTACGGAAGACCAAGACATCTACGGAAGAACAAAACTCCTGCGGACGACAAGCCTCCTGCGGAAGAACAGAATACTTGTGTGATTTCAAATACCAAGAAGTCAAACAAGTCAACACAATCAATAACAAATCCCAAGAGATCCGGTGTTTCCTTAACCGACTCGAACCGTCTATAAATATGAGTCCTAGGTTTCACATCTCGGTGAACACAATCAAGCAATATTACGGCTGTCAAGAGTTACATCATCGTGCAACCCTAATCGCCGTCACATCAACAACAACATTATTCGATTCACAGAAATCATTGTTCATAGTCATTCTTAATTATTCTTTTGTAATCATTACTGATAATTAAAGAGATACTTTGAATAATTATTGAGTTCATATTTATTGTGTTTTTGTGTTTGTGTTCATCAATAATCATTAAAACAATTAAACGTCAATTAATGATAATTCCGCGATCATTGATTTGATTTATTTTAATACTGATAATTCCTGAATTGAGATCCTTGGATTCACAGGTGGTATCAGAGCCAAGTGCTCATTGATTTAGATCAATTGATCTATCAGTATTAAAATTGTTTAATTAAGTTTTAAATAATTATTTCAGCGACTTATCGTTCAGCAAGCGTTTTCTCATTGCTTGTTTGATTTAAATCTATATTCAAATCAATTGAATACTAGATCTGAGTCTTTGATAGGTTTGTCCAATTTAATATTCAAGGTTTCATTCATAACTTTGCATTAAACATGAGTACTTTTGGTGGAGGATCATATCAACCGTCGAAGTTAGAAACCAAAGCTGATTTCAAATCCTGGAAGATCAAGTTCAGAAATCATGTGAACTGCACAGATTCTGACTTGTGGGAGTCCATCACTGAGGGTACTTATATTCCACCCACTCTTAGGCCGGATTATAATGACAAGAATCAGCCTATCAGCATAAAGGACTTGTCACCTGATGATGTCAATAAGGTTAAAGTCGATATTAAAGCATACAGTTTGCTTAGTATGGCTTTGCTTGAAGATATATTAATCAGGTGCGAGAACTACAAAACAGCAAATTCCTTGTGGAAGATACTCCACACTCTCTGTGAAGGGAGTGATGAGATCCGAAGCATAAGGAAAGACACCCTCAGATCACAATATGAAACTTTTCATCATATTGAGGGTGAACCAATTCCTCAACAACTCCATAGATTTATGCAACTTGTTACTGAAATGAACATCTTGGAGTTGAAGTATACTACTGAGGAACTCAACAAGAAAATGCTCCACACTTTGCCTGAAAGTTGGAAGCAAACACTATCCATGTTCAAGAACACCATAGATCTTAAGACAACTGGTCTGGATACTCTGGTTGCTAAAGTAGAAGCACTTGAAATGGATGAACAGTCAAGAAACAAGAGTGTGAGAACTCATGTCTTACCTTATCACTTCAAAAAAACCAAAAATGCTGGAAGTGCATTTATCTCAAATAATGAAGGTGATAACTCTTGTACTTTGAGTGATGATGAAGAGGAAGTTAGTTTCTATGCCTCCAAACCAACTAAGAAATCATCTTAAAGTAAGAAACAAAAAGAAAAAGGAAGATCTGCTGAGAAAAGAGATACTAAAGCAACTGATAAATCTTCTCAACAAAACAATCAATCAGAACCAATTACTGTGATATTGGATTCTGAAGAACAAAAGCAGCCTTCGCAACTTTTAGTTCTAGCTTTCAAGCTTATCTTGGAAGCTCACTAACATCAACAAACATCTGCCAGCAAGATTTGGAGGAACTGCCCCCTGATGTAGTAGAAGAGATGGATCTACAATGGCAGATGGCTATGATTGCTTACAGAGCTAAGCAATATCTGAGGAGAAATAAGAATCTGGCTGCAGCTAGTAAAACATCAAAGATTGGCGTTGATGTTGATACATGTGTCCCTAGATTCTGAGCTGAATGTAATATCTTTGTAATGTCTTGATTATATGTAATTGAACGTTTATTAATGAAATACATTTAGCTGTTTATGTTATAATGTTTATATATTTCATTAATGGGTTGTGTAATGATTAATTATATAGGTTTGTGGTTGTTTGAATTGATATGCATAATGTTGTAATGATTAACACATTCAAACTTAACATGATGAAGTTATCATGCGAATGGGCCATGCCAATGGACCATACGCATGAATAACTTCATGCAAATGGCTCAGTCACACGACTGAACCATGAGACTGGATCAGTCGGAAGACTGAAGCATGAGATTGAACCAGTCGTACGATTGAAGTCTCAGTCGTGCGTATGGATCAACCGCATAGCTCAATCGCACGACTGAACTATGCGAATGGTTCAGTCGCCCGAATGAGAAACCCTTACCTATAAATACCACCAAGTTCGTGGAAAAACGTAACACTTCGAATATTGATAACCCTAGTCGACCCAGAGCGCCCTGTTCGTCAATTCCAACTTCATAGAACGTCTGAGATCATTCCTAGTCCATTCCTAACGTTTTCTAATCGTTAGGATTGATCTTGATTACGTTCTCCCTGATTGGATCGCCAATCAAATAGGATTCCGCACTATTTGATCCGGTATAACGAAGAATCAGTTAGTACTCCGTACGTACACGGTCCTAACAAGTGGTATCAGAGCTTAGGCTCTTGATTCTTCGTTGATTCAATCGTTTTTGTGAAAAAGTCTACGTTTTTACGCGAAAAGATCCAATCTTTCTGCTAAAAATCGAGTCTTTACGTGTGCATGTTCTGAAAAATCAATATTTTTCGAGTTTCAGCCGTCTAGGGTGCAATAACTTGCGTACTAGGTCAAAGTGTGCGAAAATCCCGTTTTCAGCAGACCCAGTCGCATGATTATCTCAATCGTACGACTGAACCCAGTCGCCCAGGTCATTCGCCCGATTGAGTCAGTCGCTGTGTCAAATCGCCCGATTGAGTCAGTCGCCCATTTCAGTCGCCAAGTTGAGTCAGTCGCCTTTTCCAGTCGCCCGTTTGAGTTCAATTGCACGATTGTATCTCAGTCGCCTTTTCAATCGCACGTTTAAGTCCAATCGCATACTGTTAGTGTCAATCGCATCCCAATCGTACCTCCCAATCGCATAACAGTCTGTTTAAGTCAACCTTCATTATGGACTCCGAAAACTTCACATTCTCAGCAGGGAAAGAATCAAGGATCCAGAACCTACTGCTTCTGGAGAATGAGATTGGTAATCACAATAAGCCGCCTAAGCTTCTATCCATTGATGAGTTCCCGCAGTGGAAACAAAGGTTTGAGATTCATCTCAATGGCGTGGATACTAATCTATGGAATTCTATTGAGACTGGTTACACCATGCCAGTTGGTGCTGATGGTTTGCCATTAACGTTGAGTGGAATGACTGATGCTCAAAAGACTGCCTATAATGCTGAAAAGAAGGCTTATGCTATGCTCACCCAGTCTATTCCTAAAGAGATCTTCCATCAGTATTCGGATCAGAAACAGAGTAAAAAATTCTGGAAAGCTCTCGAGAAAAGGTATGAAGGGAGTTCAACTCTGAAATCCTTGAAGGCCAAAGCTCTCAAAAAGGAGTTTGACAATTTCTCTGCTATTGGGAACGAGAGCTTGGACGACATCATTGATCGCTTCTATCATCTAATGAGTGAACTTCACACTCATGGGGTTACAACGTCTAAAGAAGAAAAGGTCGCCAGTTTAGCTGAAGGTCTTCCAGAAAAATGGGATTCATTTATTTCCGCCTTGAGACACAATTCAGTTCTCAAGACTTTGGATATAAATGACTTTATTATGAAACTGCGAGAGGAAGAGGTCAGACATAAGTATAAGGCGAAGAAGGGTGCATATGCTCAGGATCCTACTCTTTACAATGTGACTCCAACTCCAATTGCAAAGTCTTCCAATGCTCCTCTGCAGACTGCATTTGTTTCTAATACATCTGGTCAAAGCTCATCGTCTGGGGGTGAGTCATCTGTTTCATCAGGAGTTCAACACAGTATTACTAAAGCTCACTCGACAAAGTAATAACTGAGAACCTGGGTAAAATCACTGTGGAAGTTGCTAAGGAACACATGGACCTACTTGCTGCAGTGGTTCATTCCTATGATGGTTTGGTTGCAGGGAAGATAGGAAACTGCCACTTGGCTGATAAGACTATGAGCAGGTGGATGAAAATGAGTTGGAGAGGATGGACATTATATGGGCTCTCGCAAGTGCTGTGCGACGAGCAAAGAAGTTTGTGAAGAAGACAGGGCAGAATCTCATGGCTACAAAAGATACTACTTTTGGGTTTGACAAGTCCAAAGTCACGTGTTTCAACTGCGGTGAGAAAGGACATTTCAAGAGGGAATGTGTGAAGCCTAAAAAGACTGGGAACGGAAATCAATTCTCCTCGTTCAACAGGCAAGATAAAGATAAGAAGCCAGTTCCAGCAGGAAGTGATTCCAAGGCTTTGGTGGCACAAGGTGATGAAGGACAGGACTGGTCCTTCCGGTTCTTATCTGATGGTGAAGCCAACATAGCTTCTGTCGAGGACCTAAATGAAGACTCAGCAAGTGAGGGGGAGAACTCAGCTGAGCTTGACAATGCTGAACTGGATGATGACATAGCTGATGTTGATCAGCTTGTGGAGAATGAACTGAATGCTGCGTCTGAAGCACAATCTGAACCCCAAAACGCTTTCATGGCTGGAACATCTACATCGGCACAGGTAGAATCAAAGGATGAATTATTTACTAAACATGCTTGTGTTGAATGTGAAAAATTTAGGGAAAGCATTGACCTGAAATTTGCTAGGTTATTAGATCATAATGATAACTTAGTAAAGGATTTAAAATTGTGCACTGAAGCAAACAGAATCTTAAAACAGAATGAAAACAGTTATAAAGAAAAGATTGATGCTTTAAAGAAACAGTTAAAAGAAACTGAAGTTGTTGCCTTTAACCAAGAAAATGATATCAAGTTTTATTTAAAGACAATAGAAGAAACTAAGAAGGAACGAGCGGTTTTACAAGTTGAAAACGAGTATTTGCAACAAAGACTCCACAATCTAGCTAGTTCCTCACATATTTTGAAAAACTTGGTTAAAGAACGCAACAACGGGGAGGGTTTGGGTTATAAAGTTGTGCCGCCACCACATGAGTCCTTTTTAAACATCAAACAACATCTAATTAATGATAACCCCATAAAGGATCATGTGGTGACAACTCCTCTAGTCTGTGATCCGGATACAACAGTCAACTCTGCTCCTTCGGTTCCTGACCAGACAGCTTCTGCATCAAGCACAAAATCACTGGCAAGGGAGTGGAAGAGAATGTTCAACAATCTCATGGGTTGGGTAAAAAATCAACTTCCAAACAACCTAAGATTTCTAAAGACACTCAAGCTAAACCAGTGAAGCAAGATAATCACCAATTTCCAAGATCAAACAAATCATGTTAAACAAGTTAAATTTGTCAAAGGAGGTGAAAATCTTAAAAGTGATAATAAAAAGAAAGAATCTGAGGTTTATTCACCGCCCCACAAGAGATCTCCTAGCCCTGATGAATGGAGATCCTGCTATACTGTGGTCAGCACGGTCATATTTCGACTAATTGTCCTCGCTATCAGACACCAAGAATTAAGGTTGAGCTACACGACAAAGTCAAATAAATTCAAAACAGCGTTCTAAGACTCCAATTAGATCGAAAACACCTATTAGGTCTAAAACACCTTCTAGGTCTTTTTCGTCTCCACCTCGCCAAAGGCAAAACAGACAAGTCCCCGACAAGTCCGTGATGTCAGAGGTAAAACCTGTTTCTGAATCTAAACCATATGCTCAAACCGTAAATCAGTCTAAGGTTTACCACAAACAATCCTTTCACAGGGATGGTTTATAGAAAGCCGAGACAACTGGTGTGTCTGAAAGCAAGGACAATCTGAAAGTTGAGATTCCACCCACTGATAAAGGACAGTGGGTCGAATTCATGATGGTTGATTCCTCTGGGAAACCTAAGCCAGTCAAGGCTTGGGTCCCCATCCTTAACTACGATTTTCTCATATGTGCAGGTTGTCCGCTATAGTGCGTCTATAAATACATGGATAGTAGATAGCGGAGCTTCCAGGCACATGACGGGAAACAAGTCTCTTCTTTTCAATGTCAAACAAATTAAAGGGGGACACGTTTTATTTGCTGGTAACAAAGGAGGATACATTACCGCTCAGAGCGAAGTAGGAAATGACAAGGTAAGATTCGACAAAGTCAACTTTGTTCAGCAGTTAGAAAACAATCTGCTTTCTGTGTCTCAGATTTGCGACAAGGGATTCAAAGTCATGTTTGATAATCGCAAATGTTACATTCTGAAGAAAGAAATGGATATTCCAGAGGAACAGGTATTAATGTCAGCATCTAGATATAATGACTTATATGTTCTAGATATGTCAAATGCCTCTACTAGTTCTTCTACTGTTCAATGTTTCTTATCTAAAGCTACCGAGAAGGACTCCATTTCGTGGCACAGAAGAATGGGACACATTAATCATAGGAAGATGAATCACCTGATTCATAACAACCTAGTTGATGGAGTTCCTGTCAAGAACTTCAAGCTTCTTGATTTTTGTGTCTCATGCAAGAAAGGAAAGCAAACCAGGAAATCTCACAAGACCAAGAATGTCCATTCTATTGAGATACCCCTGGAGCTGCTGCACATGGATCTTTTCGGTCCAGTTAGCACGAAGAGTATCGCTGGAGACTGGTACTGCTTCGTAGTCACCGATGACTACTCACGATTCTCGTGGGTGATGTTTCTGAAAGCTAAGTCAGAAACATTTGAGTCATTCAAAGTGCTGGTCACTACTCTGGAGTCACTTACAAGCTTAAAGTGAGAAAGATTCGCTCAGATAATGGAACCGAGTTCAAGAATCAGTGGATGGATGCGTTCTGCAAAGAAAAGGGAATTGTTCATCAATTCACCTCTGCATACACTCCACAGATGAATGGAGTTGCTGAGCGAAAGAACAGGAGTCTGATCGAGACAGCCAGGACTATGTTGGCAGACTCAAAACTGCCAGTACAGTTCTGGAACGAGGCTGTAGCCAACGCCTACTACACACTTAATCGTGTGTCAGTAGTGAAGAGGCACGGGAAGACTTGCTATGAGTTGCTACAGAAGCGTAAGCCAAACCTGGAGTATCTGGAACCTTTCGGTGCTCCTTGTACTCTTCTGAAGAAAACTCAAGAAGGCAAGTTCAATGAAAAGGCAGATCAGGGGATCTTTCTGGGATACAGTATACCCGACAAACGAGTTTACAACAACTCTACTGGTCAGGTAGAAGTATGGTGCAACGTTGATGTTCAACGTTTCACTATCCCCCTGCTGGAAAAGGTCCATCATCATTCTTCGACTACGATGGCTTTTTCAAATCATTCAATCTTCCTCAGATAGTTTCAGATGATGATATTGCTACTCAGATGATACACGATATTCTCAACTCACCGAATCTGGATACTAGCAATACCACTCCTACAAGTGGGTCATCGGGATCTGCCTCAGCGATCAGAATGATAGTGAAGACTCATCAGAGGATGAAGAAGCATCTGAACCAGCACAAACACCTAATGTTGATCAAGAAGGGAGCTCTTCAGGTGCTTCACCTGCATCTGGAACCACAGACACTGAACCTCCAGTCACGACTATGGACTCTGAAGTTGTCGTTCCTACAACTCCTTTGACTAGGATCAGTACAAGTCATCCGCCAGATGCTATCATTGGTGATCTCCACTCCGGCGTGCAGACTAGAAGTCGATTGTACACTGCTGATTACGCTGAAGTAATGGAAAAGGGCTACGTGAATGATGGAGCTTACAGATGTTTTGTCTCTCAAATTGAACCCAACACGTAAGTGATGCCCTTAAGGATGAAGCATGGGTCAATGCTATGCAAGAGGAGTTGCTACAGTTCAAGAAACTTGGAGTGTGGACTCTTGTTGACCGACCCAAAGGAGTCAAGGTAATTGGTACCAAATGGGTACTAAAGTGCAAGAAGGATGACCAGGGTGTTGTTATCAGAAACAAGGCACGGTTGGTTGTTCAAGGCTTCAGACAAGTCGAAGGAATCGACTACAATGAAGTCTTTGCTCCCGTAGCTAGAATGGAAGCAATTCGTATCTTTCTAGCCTACGCCTCTTACATGAAGATCAAAGTTTATCAACTAGATGTTAAGAGTGCATTCTTGCATGGGGAAATCCTTGAAGAAGTATATGTAAGTCAACCCGAAGGATTCGAAGATCCCTATCATCGGGACAGAGTCTACAAGTTAGACAAGGCTCTGTATGGGCTACATCAGGCTCCTCGAGCTTGGTATGAAAAGCTCTCCACCCATCTGTTGAAACATGGCTTTTGCAGGGGTGTGATTGACTGTACATTGTTCATCAAAGAGAAGGATGGTGATTTGCTTTTGGTGCAGATTTATGTGGATGACATAATCTTCGGCTCACGAAACGAAGGGTTATGTAAAGAGTTTGAATCTGTGATGAAGGCTGAGTTTGAGATGAGTGCCATGGGAGAAATGAAGTTCTTCCTAGGATTACAGGTGGACCAAACACCTACCGGCATCTTTTTGCATCAAACTAAGTATGTCGGTGACATTCTTAGTCGCTTTGATATGGACAATGTCACTGCAGCAGGTACCCCTCTCGCCACAAATCACGATGTGGCTCCTGATGAGAATGGGGATTTGGTGGATGCCACCATGTATCGTGGGATGATCGATCTCTCATGTACCTCACTGCCTCTCGTCCAGATATCATGTATGCCACATGTTTATGTTCCCGATATCAGGCAAAACCTAAAGTCAATCATCTGATTGGAGTCAAGAGGATTTTTCGTTATCTGAAGGGTACTCCAACACTGGGGTTGTGGTATCCTCATGATGATGACTTTGAGCTAACGGCGTATAGTGACTCGGATTACGGAGGCTGCAAAATGAATTACAAGTCTACGTCAGCAGGATGTCAATTTTTCGGGAGAAGATTGGTAACTTGGCAGTGCAAGAAGCAGACATCAGTTGCTCTGTCTACCTGTGAAGCTGAATACGTTGCCGCCGCCAGCTGCTGCTCTCAAATCATTTGGATTCAACAGCAAATGCGGGATTACGGTTTGCATTTCACTTCTACTCCTATCTATGTTGATAATTCTGCTGCAATTGCAGTAACTAAAAATCCGGTTCAACATCCTAAGACCAAACACATAGGCATAAAGTATCATTTCATACGCGATTGCTATGAAAAACACTTAATTGATGTGGTCAAAATTAACACGGATTTTCAACGCGCTGACCTCTACACCAAACCATTTGATAAACCAAGATTTTTCTATCTGCTAGAGGTCAACGGGGTTAAAAAGAAAAGTGATGTTATATTAGAAGAAACAGATACATAGTCCGACACCGTTTTTCTTTATTTTTCGTCTTTTATTTTATTTTATTTTTTTAATTTCCTTGTTGTTATAAAAATCCAAAAACACAAAAAGATTTTCTGTTTTAGAATTTTAGGGGGAGATTAGGTTTAATTCAGTATTTATTTACTTAAAAAAAAAAGGAGGGGAAGGTGAGTAAAGCTGAAAAGGCAAAGACAACAAACAGGAAATGTGACTCGACAAAAATTGGAAGATGATAGTACACAGGCATCGAGTTATTTGGAACAACAAAATGATTTTGAGATCAAAAATGTTAATTAACTTACTGAAAATGTAAAAATCAGAGAAGTCTAAGTCTAACAAAATGGGAAAATGATAGTACGTTTGATTGTTACTGTAATTACACGGAGAAAGTTGATATAGGGAGGTGCTAGTTCATTATATGATGTGTCAGTAGATTCAACACAATAGACAAGTAGACGTCATTGGTAAACTTAATCTAAACTAAATGGTTCAATCAACTGTGGGTTCCCATCTTATCACTGGTTAACACAATCAGCTCTTCCGATAAGGGATAACGAGCAAATAAATGCCACCAAAGGTGTGCAAATGACCACAAAAAGAGCAAAGCATGAAAAAAATTGAATACTAGCGTAATCAAGCTGATAACTTATGTTGTTGGTGCGCTATGTGCAAAAGAAAATAAGAAATGCTCTAACAAGGAGATAGGTTGTGTGCCTCTCTGCTGTGCGATGGCACTGACCTGAGGATAAGCATAACCTACATATTCTAGACTTCATTGTTGTTTGCCGCCTCTCTGCTGTGCGATGGCACTGACCTGAGGATTGGCTTCTCTTTGAAAGATCTAAGAATAGTCTCTTCTTGCAAAAATACCTAAAGACCGCTCGAAAGTCCATTAAGGAATGCTGATTACCATATAAGCGTGGGATACACAAATGTTGTTTGAAATAATATAACATAATTCATTACCAATGTGTGTCAAAAGTCTGTGTATGAATTTAAGTGGACAAGTATACTGACAATCGTCTTGTATGCACCGACTGAAGTTGACAATCAAAGTGTGTTACGTATCATATCAAACATGATTCCCAGTTAGTACTTAGAAGTCTTAGATCAGAACAAACTGTGATATGTCATCATGAAAGGTGAAATCAACTCATAATGTTCCAAGTAATGGTGTATATGCCTGTCTGATTCCAAATGAGTCTGTTCCTGACATAACGTCAATGCTGATAGGCTACACAAACCTGCCCTAACAAAAATCACAAAAAGATGTTCATTTTGCTCGTAGTTTAATATTTTAAATTGTTAGTACTAGTGTGTCAATGTCGGACTGTGTGTATTGTTATCTGCGAAACATCACAAATGTGCTTAACGTTTACTTAAACAATTGTTTCTGAAGGGTTAAATGGATCACGTCTGAGGTGATCGGGAGGATAAATGGATCACGTCTGAGGTGATCGGGTGGATAAATGGATCACATCTGAGGTGATCAGTGAATGTGTTTTTAAAAGTGATCATGTCAAAGATGATCAAAAGATTATAATGTTTTATAATTGGTTAAAAAAATCTAAGGGTTGGTCCATAACTTGACAAAAATGGCTCAAGTATAGCCCAATCGCACAATTGAATCTGATCTGACCCAGTCGTACGAATGGGTTATACGATTGAACACAATCGTAAGATTGAGACATGCGAATGAGCTCAATCGGCCGATTGAATGCGACCGAATAGGCCAATCATGCGAATAGACTCAATCGTACGACTGAGTTTGAGTCGGGCGAATGAGTGGAGCGAATAGGTCCAGTCGGCCGACTGAACTAAGTTCTAGTATAAATAGAACCCTCAGTCGATCGCAGACCTCATTCGCCCTAAATTCAAAATCGCACTGTTACGCTGCCCAAATTTCATTTGAAATCAAATCTCTGTCTACTCGATTACTGACATTGTGACATTGTTATACAGGTAATATGCGACCAAAAGATGATCAAAATTGTCAAAGCTGGTTCGAAATACACGGATATTTGACCTAAATATCGAACTGAAACAAATCTGCACAATAAACTGCCTTAATCACATAAATGTTAAAATCAATGGATTAGGTGGTTTAGATACATGATTGCGAGTCTAATAAACATGAACTTAATGTTTAATTTAGCCATTTGATAAATCTGAGTTGGAAATGGAACAGTTTTATCTACGATGGACTGGTTCCCCAGAATGAACTTCAATCGCCCGATTGAAAGGGGCGACTCATTCAATCAACCGAATGAATAATGCGAATGGGTTGAGTGTGTGATACGACTGGACTCCAGAATGAACTTCAATCGCACGATTGAAAGGGACGATTCATTCAATCGGTCGAATGAATTATGCGAATGAGTCATTCGGTCGACTGACTCAATCGCAGGTTCAGTCTCCCAATTAGACTCAATCGCATGACACATCATCCGAATGAAATTCTGTCGCATTACTGTTCAACCGATTGAAGTCCAGTCGCACATATGACCATCCGACTGAACCCAGTCGCACAGTGCAATCGCATGATTGAACTAAACTGTTTTCTGATTTAGTCAAACTCTGTTTTACATGTTTCTAACGGGTGTTTGCTATTGATTACAGGAGTATGGCTAATAGGTGGACATAAATCCAAAGCACAACATTGTGCTCACTTGGATTCCACCTCGAGGAACGGTGGTGAGTTTGAAGGGATTATCGACTTCTTGAGGAGATCTCGGATATACAGAGCCATATCTACACCCTGTACTCCCTATCATTCTATCCATCAGTCATTCTGGGAGGGAGCTTCAGTAGACCGATCTGTGGAACCCTACCATATCCGAAGTACTATCTTTGGTAGGGCGATAGAGATCACGGCCGCTGATATCAGGAGGGTATTGGGCTTCGGAGATGATGAGACTCACCCACTCAAGCTCCACCCTCTTACAGTTCGTGGATGCTTTCTGAGGATCGGGTACTGTGGGGCTATAAACTCAGGTGTGCTGAACAAGAGCAACCTGAGCCCCCAGTACAAGTACTTAGCGCATGTCATTCTGAAGTGCATTGCGTCCAAGAGGGGAGGTTTTGATGACTTGTCGGACCAGATTTAGAATGCCTACGTGCATTGGTCCTCAACCACCCATTCAGCTTCTCCAACATGATTTTCATGTATCTTATAGAGAACCTTGAGGCCAAGGGAAGGAAGGGTTCTGCATGTACCCCAGATTTTACAGCTCATCTTTGATGAGAAACTGCCCGACCTTCCCAAAGACAAGAGTGATGCTGTGCCTCTGGAGATTATGGATGACACCACTCTTGGGAGGATGAAGGTTTACAGAGGCAAGCAGGTGAAGCCGGTGCTGAAGAGGTTGATTGGGCATCTGGCCCGGGCTGATTATGTTGCCCCAGGGAGACGCAAATGGCGTCATGATGACAGTGGATCTGACACTGAGGTGATAGCTATTCCATCAGATGATTCTGATGATGATGACAGTGGTGATGGTGGAGATACAGGCCCCACTCCATCTAGGGCCACTACCACTGATATACCATCTCCACCACCCACCCACGATGGAACTGAGTCTGCTGGTTTCCATCAAGATTTTGTTATTGGTGAGGAGGAAGAGGAGTCAGAGGAGGAGCCCTTGACACGTACTGTGGGAAGCAAGGTTGTTCCCACAGAACATGGGCTAAGGGCAGTCGGTGAAGGCCCACGAGACTCAGGAGAGATAGCTACTGATCCGAGTTATGCACCGGAGTCAGCTAGCAGTGTTGTAGGGGGAGCATCCACTTCTACGGGAACGAGGAAGAAAAGGATGGCTCAACCCCATGGTCAGAAGAAGAAGAAAGACGTCTCACTTTGTTACAACCACTCCACAGCCACACCATCCACCACCACCACCACCACCATCCACCACCACAGCAACACATCAACCACCACTACTACTAAACCTCCACCTCATACTCACATATCTACTACCACCACCACTGTGCCTCCCACTACATCATTCCCACCTCCTCCCATATTCACCACAGCCACCACAACCCACACCACTTACCAAACACAACCCTCATCTGCACCTCGAGCTCAGTCATACCACCGGTCTCTGTGGCTGAGCAACTTGCTGCACTGAACAGCATGGTGCTCCAGTTGCTAGCCTCCGACAAGGCCAAGTCTGCTCAGATTCTACAGCTGCAAGAGCAAAGTTCTACACAACAGCTGAGATTGAGAGATTGAGGGAGTTGACATCTTCGCAAGCCCAGGTGATCACTTCACAGACTGATCAGATCACAGGCTTGCTTCAACACGAGGCTGAGACTGATGCGAAGATGGAGAAGCTGGAGGCGGCTCACAAGACTCTATTGCTAAAGCTGAAAGGCAATCAGAGTGAGCCCCTCAAGATCAGGGAAGGTGATGATGATGATGAATGATGATGATAGCGATGATGGGTGACGAGAAGAAGGATGATGAGGAAGGTGAAGGAGGAGAGACAGCAGGAGATCATAGCGATGATACAGCAGACAAGAGACGCACTAAACATCGTCAAGATCAAGGACCCTCGTCGTCTGCTCCAACTGAAGAAACTCCTGAGATCCAAGATAAAAGTACTGTTTAGTTATTCATGTTTATGTATTTAACAGACTTTTGTATTTGAAATTATGTAACATTTATGTAATGAATGTTTATATTTTTGTTAATGATTGAGCTTGATTATTTTCTAACAGATATTGTGTTTCATGTTTTAAATCAAGCAGATCCAAACTTCCAACGCGATGAATACGATGTCGAACCCCTACAGCAGGTCAAGAGTCAGTTAACAATGATTCTTGATCTGCAGGGTATCGTTAGAAGATCGGTTGAGTATACCCCTGAGGAGGGTGAGATTATTCATGGCTTCACAAGGAGCAGTTGGCTGAGATATTCAAGCTTAACGCCGATGAGATTGTGAAAGATGCTCCTGAAGTCCATTTGACAGTGATGAAGAGCTACACGATATTGATGAGATTGAGATTGAGGACATCACTGATCAACATTATCCAGAGTATACAGACACTGAAGGTCATGTCATTCCAAATTTGGATGACAACCTAGTTAGTGATACATTTGACACTCTGGAAAAGATGAAGCAGAAAATGACAAACAAGAGGATACAGCCCGAGCTACTGAAGCAGAAGTCAAAGAAAGAAAAGCTGAGTGGGCTGCTTGTTTGCAGAGCTTCGTGCCCAGAGAGATGCTCCAAAGTCTGATGCCTACACCAAACTCTATAGAGTGAAGAAACATCAGAAGGTGTCTGGCAAGATCATATCTTGGGTGTATTTTGAAGATCTTAACGCATATGCAGTTAAGAGGGAGAAAGGTATCGAGTACTTAGATTCCCACACGATCTAAAGACTCTACCTGGTTTTGAGCTCAACCAACTGGCAAAGCTGAAGTTGCTGTATGCTGATCCGAGAAAAATGTCAGGTTGGTTTGAAGCTGCGTTAAAGAGAGAGTACCACACCGGTGGGTGAACTTCAGGCCTCAGCAACCTACGAGGTACATTCGAAGGTCTGAAGTTGATCCACGAACGGGAAGCCAAAGATTGTGTTGAAGTGGCGTCCTCCGCGCACCATGTCGAAGATCCTTCTAAGGGAAATGCCTCAGGACATCACTTCACATTTCAAATGGTGGTACTACGATTGGCGAACAGCTGAAGCAGTCATAGTGTTGAACAGAGATGGACAGATGGATGTCATCGGTATTTGACCCAATGTGGCTCACGAACTTGTCAGCTAATGATGTTTATACACTCTACAAGTGGCCACTGTTCTATGACTCGCAGGATATCGTACAAGCTCTCCAGTATCAGCACGTCATACGCCTCTGCTTTGTATTTGAAATACATGCAGGTGTAACCAGAGAGGAGAAATTCAAGAAGTACGAAGAGGTTATGGGTAAAGCAAGACATTAGAGGAATCTAGGTCCAAGGGGGAGTTTGTTGATACATGTGTCCCTAGATTCTGAGCTGAATGTAATATCTTTTTAATGTCTTGATTATATGTAATTGAATGTTTATTAATGAAATACATTTAGCTGTTTATGTTATAATGTTTATATTTCATTAATGGGTTGTGTAATGATTAATTAATAGGTTTGTGGTTGTTTGAATTGATATGCATAATGTTGTAATGATTAACACATTCAAACTTAACATGATGAAGTTATCATGCGAATGGGCCATGCCAATGGACCATACGCATGAATAACTTCATGCGAATGGCTCAGTCACACGACTGAACCATGAGATTGGATCGGTCGGAAGACTGAAGCATGAGATTGAACCAGTCGTACGATTGAAGTCTCAGTCGTGCGTATGGATCAACCGCATAGCTCAATCGCACGACTGAACCATGCGAATGGTTCAGTCCCCGAATGAGAAACCCTTACCTATAAATACCACCTAGTTCGTGGAAAAACGTAACACTTCGAATATTCATAACCCTAGTCGACCCAGAGCGCCCTGTTCGTCAATTCCAACTTCATAGAACGTCTGAGATCATTCCTATTCCATTCTTAACGTTTTCTAATCGTTAGGATTGATCTTGATTTCGTTCTCCCTGATTGGATCGCCAATCAAATAGGATTCCGCACTATTTGATCTGGTATAACGAAGAATCAGTTAGTACTCCGTACGTACACGGTCCTAACATTAGCTCCATTGGAATTGAAGGAATTACTGAAGCAGACTGAAGACTTGCTAGAAAGAGGTTTCATTAGACCCAGTTCTTCCCCGTGGGGTGCTTGCTCCAGTATTGTTTGTGAAGAAGAAAGATGGGAGTATGCGTATGTGTATTGATTACAGAGAATTAAACAAGTTGACAATAAAGAATAAGTATCCACTCCCACGAATAGAAGATTTGTTTGATCAGTTACAGGGAGCCAGTTGTTTTTCTAAGATAGATCTCCGTTCGGGTTATCATCAGCTAAAAGTTAAAGAAGAAAATATACCTAAGACAGCATTTCGTACACGTTATGGTCATTATGAATTTTTGGTTATGTCTTTTGGTTGATGAATGCACCTGCTGCTTTTATAGATTTGATGAATAGAGTGTGCAAGCCAATGTTAGATCGAGCAGTAATTATGTTTATTGATGATATACTGATCTATTCGAAGAATGAGGGAGATCATGCCTGCCATCTGCGTGAAGTATTAGAAAGGTTGAGAAAAAAAGCTTTATGCAAAATTTTCTAAGTGTGAGTTTTGGTTGCAGGAAGTACAGTTTTTAGGACACGTGATCAATGCAGAAGGTATTTTAGTAGATCCTGCCAAGATTGAAACCGTAACGAAGTGGAGTCCTCCAAAGACGCCATCTGAGATCCGCAGTTTCTTGGGTCTGGCTGGTTATTATAGAAGATTTATACAGGATTTTGCCAAAATTGCATCCCCGTTAACGAAGCTGGCAAGAAAGAATGAAGAATAAGTATGGGGACCAGAACAAGAAAATGCATTTCAAGAATTGAAGCAGAAATTAACTCAATCACCAGTGTTATCGTTGCCAGATGGAAATGAAGATATGGTAATTTATTCAGATGCTTCGTATCAAGTTTTAGGATGTGTATTAATGTAGAGGGGACGAGTGATAGCTTATGCTTCCAGACAGTTAAAGGATCATGAAAAGAATTATCCGACGCATGATCTGGAATTGGCAGCGGTGGTGTTTGCCTTGAAGATATGGGGGCATTACTTATATGGGGCGAAATGTACGATTTACACGGACCATAAGAGTTTGAAATATTTCTTTAATCAGAAAGAATTAAACATGCGCCAGCGGAGATGGTTAGAATTGGTGAAAGATTATGATTGTGAAATACTTTACCATCCTGGTAAAGCAAATGTGGTTGCTGACGCGTTAAGTAGAAAGAATGAACACCCTCCGATTCGAGTTAAGTCATACAAGTTAGTGACAACTCCAGATTTTATGCATCAGTTACGAGAAGCTCAATTAGAAGCATTAAAGGAAGAGAATGTGAAGCGGGAACGAATGAAGGGTCAAACAAAGGATCTAGATGAAAATAGTTTTGGGGTTAAGACAAAATGTGGTCGTATGGGGTTCCCGATTAAGATGAGAGAGTTGGTGCTAGATGAAGCCATAAATACAGATATTCTATACATCCTGGTGCTACTTAGATGTATAAAGATTTAAAACAAGAATATTGGTGGCCCGGTATGAAGTTTAATGTGATGTAATATGTGAATAGGTGTTTGACGTGTCTTCAGATCAAAGCTGAGCATCAAAAGCCATATGGTAAGCTTCAACCCTTAGAGATTCCAAAGTGGAAATAGGAAGAGTTGACAATGGATTTCATAACTAAGCTCCCGCGTACAGCTAAAGGTTATGATACCATTTGGGTCATAGTGGATAGATTGACACGTAGCGGGCATTTCCTACCAATTAAGGAAACATACAACTCTGAGAAGTTAGTGGAACTGTTTATTCGAGAGATTATTGCTCGTCATGGAGTACCATTATCTATTGTGTCAGATAGGGATACACGTTTTACTTCTAGATTTTGGAGAAGTTTCATGAAGATATGGGTACTCGTTTATTACACGCACATCTTTTCACCCAGAAACTGATGGGTTGACTGAAAGGACTATCCAAACAGTTTGAAGACATGTTATGAGCTTGTGTTACAGATTTCGGTGGTAGCTGGGATAGTCATTTGCCATTAGTTGAATTCTCCTACAATACAGTTACCATTCTACAATTAGGAGAGCCCCTTATGAGATGTTATATGGCAGAAAGTGCAGAAGTCCGATATGTTGGGGAGAAATTGGGCAGAAAGAGTTGGGTAGTTTGGAAATTGTACAAGCTACGAATGAGAAACTGGATCTGATTAAAGCTTGGTTTAAAGCGGCTCAGGATTGACAAAAGTCCTATGAAGATAAAAGACGAAGGCATATAGAGTTTGAAGTAGGAGATAGAGTTATGTTGAAAGTATCTCCTTGGAAGGGAATTATCAGATTCAGAAAGAGGGGAAAGTTAAGTCCTCGTTTTATAGGACCGTTTAGAATTATAGAACGGATTGGGGAAGTGGCCTATAAACTAGAATTATCGATCAGTTGCAAGGAATCCACCCAACTTTTCACGTGTCACAGTTGCGCAAGTGTTTAGCTGACGAAAGTGCATATGTACCTTTAGATGATATAGAGGTGGATGATAAGCTGAATTATGTTAAGAAACCCACTGCTATAATAGACCGAAAGATGAAAAGATTGAGGAATAAAACTATTGAGTTAGTTAAAGTACAATGGTCGAATAGAAAGGGGTCTGATTTCACTTGGGAATCAGAAGATAAGATGAAAAGAGATTTCCCCAGTTGTTTGAATAGTTGGTTTCGGGGACGAAACCTATTTAAGGGGGGAGAGTTGTAACATCCGGTTTCTAAATCCGGACTTGTAATTATATTATAGTTATTATTAATCAACTAAGTTGAGTTTGTTTGATTGTTTGAACTTTAGCCGCACTCCATATGTGCGAGTGAGACTCAGTCGCACGGATAGTATGCGAATGAGCTTCAGTCGCACGATTAGTTGTGCGAATGGTTCAGTCGTGCGACTGAAGGTAAGGCGGTTAAGTTGTGTGTATGGATAAGTAGGGCGGTGCAGAGGGTTCAAGAGCAGATTTCTATCTGCATCTACTTTATTTTCTTGTTCCCTTCACACCCAAACACCCTGTTCCCACGAAATGACCAAGATACCTCCGTTTTGGTAAGTTTTGATGTCACGGATCAATCCGGAGATGTTATAAGCTGTGTATATTGTTGAATTTGATCCAATAACCTGTTTAAATCAGTAAATTGGTCTGGTTTCTTTCTAAATTAAAATTTGGGAATTCGGATCTGAGTTTTTGTGTAGTTTTGATAAAATAATGATCCGAAACCATTATAAATGATGTGTACGTGGATTGTGTACGTGATTGTGTAGATTGTTGGAAGTTGATAAGGTGAGTTCTAAGCCCTTTTCAAATGTTTGGTTTTAACATTCGGGCTAGCACAATATGATGATAAATGAATTAAATGTTTTAGCACCAAATTGTGATAATGATGTTTATACGTTACTAACAGCTCGTGTGGCAGTTAGGGTAAAGTTGGGATGATGAATGGTTGGGATAATGAATGATTATCTGAACATTGTTAATCATTTCGTGATGGTGATGATTTCAATGGGTCAGGTAGGGTGTAAAGAATGGTCATATGAACATTGTTAATCATTACGTGATGGTGATGATTCTAATGGGTCAGATGGGATGTAATGATAAATGAAAATGTATTAAAATTGGTGCTAAAAGAAAGAATGTGTGGTGTGTAAAGTAATGTGATAATATTGGCAATAAGTAAAAGAAATGTTTTAATGTGGTAATGTGATGTAAATCTCAACAAGCCAGTTAGGGTAAGATGCCTGGGTGTGTAACTGTACTGTTAGATAGGAGTGATGACGATCACTAGCTTTGTGAACATCTTATGGTGACGACCCTAGATGATTAATTGGCATCCTACTGGATGAGAGATAGAAACTTCAGTTGCTGGATGTGGGCAACTGATAGTTTCTGGATGAAAGATAATAATTACAGTTTCTGGATGTGGGAACTGACAGTTGCTGGATGTGGGCAACTGACATGATTACAGTTTCTGGATGTGGGAAACTGTGGGGGAAACTGACAGATTCTAGATGTGGGAAACTGACAGTTTCTGGATGGGGAAAACTGATGTCCGGTGGGACAAAGTAAAATGAAAATGATTTTATTATATTGCCAATATAAATGTGATTACTGTATGTGATAAAATGCTGTTAATGTTTTGCTAAAAATTTAGAACTTACCAGCTTATCTGATGTTTTGAGTGTGTTGTGTGTGCTAGGTAGGAAGGGTCCTCTAATAGTAGAGGAAAGCAAGTATGAGCTGAACAAGGATGCTATCCCGGAGTAGCGGCTGGCATAGGGTGTAGGACCTGTTAATAATGTAAATAGGGAAATGTATAATGAAATTTAACTATATGGAAAAATGTTTTAAAAGTTGGGTTAATATGTAATGTTGTTTAGTCTTCCGTTGTACGTAGAAAGCTCTGATTCGCGTTTTAAAATATTAATCCAACTGTGTGACGTGCCTTCGGTGCCCTGCCGGGTTTAGGGCGTCACACATATCTCTCTTTTAGGACTTTATGAACTAAGGAGAGAGGAGGAGCATCCTTGTACAGTCTCTTTTGTCTTCTTTGTTCTTTGACTCTAAGGAGCAATTCTGCATCCTTTGCCTCCTTCTCTCTTTGGTCAGCTCTAGGTATGCCAATTCATTTAACTCTCTAAGGGAACAAAGATGAATTCATCAATGTTGTAGATTCTAGTTCCTAGATAGTTCAATCTAGTTACCCTCAACTCATCATTTTAAGTGTTTGGCCTGGGGGCTGACCTGATTGCAGCTTCCATGAAGCCTGAGGAACCAACTAAACTCTCTCCCCGTAGCTTCCTCTTCCTCTCTCTTTCCTCCTCCTTAATCTCCTCAGGAGTAAGTTTCCTTTTCCCTTTGCACTCACAGGCCTTGGTGACTCAAGGTGGAGAGAGCTTTAGCCTTTATTGCCTGATTCAGTAGTCAGGCTCTGGCTAGAGAGAGGTTGTGAAGCACCTTCACCAAGTGGTGCCTCACTGAGGGTACATGATGTTGTTGATGGAGTGCTTGACTCTATAACAATGCTCATAGGTTCAATCATTGGGCATTCAGCCAAGGATTCCTCTTAGAAGCTAGTCTTAGGGTCCACCTCAGCATCTAGTTGACCAATGACTTTGCTTGACTGCAATTATCTTCTTCTATATCCTAGCTCCTCCATGATTTTGTCTTGAATTCTCTCAGCAATTATGTCAGCTTGCCTGTTTTGACTTGGGTTGGCAAGTGACATATTGACTAGAGAAAGGCTGTCATAGTAGTTCAAGGTCTGAAATTGAAGACCTCTTGTTGTCCTTGACTCTATGCAGTATGAGGGCTCTTTTTTCATCATCATACCTCCACCCATGTATTTCATTTGCAGCCCCAAAAGATGGGTGTGGCATTGCCCTTCTTATACCCTCCTCAAATAAACTTCTGATAAGTGAGTCTACATCAATGTGAATTTGAGGAGATTGCTGAGTTTAGATAATTGCAAGTGAGGTTGGTGAGTCCTCAATGTTCATCCTCTGAGAAGGACTCCCAGGTTCTGTGATTGTAACAACTTCCTACCCCTTTTTGGTTGCATCACCCACTTGCATAGGTGAGCTAGAGGTTAAGTTAATTACATCCCCAGGTTCTTGTGTTCTGGTTGAATCCTTCTAAAGGGTCTCCTAACTAGTTGTTCCTTGAGATCAGAAATCTCAAGTAATTAATCATTGACCCTTCTTTGCAAGGTAGTTACTTGAGATTCCAAGTGACTAACCTTGGAGTCTAAATAAGTGCATGTTTTGGAAAGTTTTCGCACCTTTAGTATAAGATTCCCCTCTTTTTCAATAGAAGAATCACTGTGGGATAAGATAATTGGACCTAAGTCTTCTTCCTCATCACCAGCTTGTTGTTCTTGGCTGCTGGTTTTCCCCTGCACACTGACAGCTTCAGTTGAAATATCAATGGGCTGGGTTGCCATGGTTGAGGGCTTAATGATGTAATCACTTTTAGAAGTGAGAGCCTCTTTCATATGGATCTCCTGAACAGGTTCAGGAAGATCCACCTCAGTTGGGGGGGATGATGTGGGCTAGATATAGGGGACATAGAGGTACTCATCTCTCTTTGAGCAGGGAAGGAGAAGAGAGATTCATGGTACTTACTGAGTGCTATATCTTCATTATCATAGAATTCTAGGCTGGGCATGGGTTGATTTAAATCTAAAGGCTAGGGATGGTAACTTTTCCATGAAGGTTGTTCACTAAAAGTGTTGAGACTCTGAGTGAAGGATTAAGGCTTGTTGGGTCCTGAGCTCATCAGCATGGGCATGAGGAACCTCATGGCTGATTATTGGTAAGATGGGAGTGGTTTGATCCTCAGGAGAAGTGGGAGCTCCAGTGTCCACTTCTTCCTATGTGAGTGGTGATATGGGGGCCTGTACAGGTTGAATAACCTATGCAGAGGTTCGTTTGGATCTTCTTTGGTAGGTGAGGGTTATTTGTGGCTGTGTGGGTGTTGTTGAAGTGGAAGGTGTGGGCTCAACACTAGCTAGTGCTGCTAGGTTATCACCTTGAGCAATGAGCTCTAACATTTTTAGGACCAGGGCTGTTTCTACCTTTGAGAAGCCCACATTAGGCTGTCTTATTATTTTGAAGATGCTAGGCTTCATCTGTCCCATTTTAAGAACATTACCTGTTCCCCTCAACTATGAGCCTAGTTCATAGTTGAGAATGTGCTGGACATATCTTGGAAACATTTAATACTCTAAAGAGTCTAAGTTTGGAAGCAAATTAGTATATACAAATTGTGAATACCTGAACTTGACCACATGAACAATTCCATGAACTATGAAGGAGAGATCCTCTAGAATTTGGTCCTATCCTTATGTTTGTTAGACAAACTATGAATAACAACATGTAGGAGGTACTTCCACTGAGAGGAAACCTTCCTTCCTTGAAGGTTCTAACTGAGAAGTCTCCCTTATAGCCCATCTGCTCAAAAGAATGATTTACAGCAGATTTTGGAAAGGACACTTCACCTTCTTCATCATCCAGTTGTAAGAGTGATTTAATGGAGGCTGGAGTGATGAACAGTGTCCGCCCCTGCACTGTGCCAGACAGTGCCTTCTCCCCATCCATGGTGACCTCTTAGCAGGTCCTCCAAAA
>JABSNV010000808.1:0-102500 GCA_024085815.1 Flaveria linearis
ATCGTCACAATCGTCATCGTCACAATCGCATCGTCACAATCGTCATCGTCACATCGTCATCGTCACAATCGTCATCGTCACAATCGTCATCGTCACAATCGTCATCGTCACAATCGTCATCGTCACAATCGTCATCGTCACAATCGTCATCGTCACAATCGTCATCGTCACAATCGTCATCGTCACAATCGTCATCGCACCATCGTCAATCGTCACACAATCGTCATCGTCACAATCGTCATCGTCACAATCGTCATCGTCACAATCGTCATCGTCACAATCGTCATCGTCACAATCTCATCGTCAAATCGTCATCGTCACAATCGTCATCGTCACAATCGTCATCGTCACAATCGTCATCGTCACAATCGTCATCGTCACAATCGTCATCGTCACAATCGTCATCGTCACAATCGTCATCGTCACAATCGTCATCGTCACAATCGTCATCGTCACATCGTCATCGTCACAATCGTCATCGTCACAATCGTCATCGTCACAATCGTCATCGTCACATCGTCATCGTCCACAATCGTCCATCGTCACATCGTCATCGTCCATCGTCATCGTCACAATCGTCATCGTCACAATCGTCATCGTCACAATCGTCATCGTCACAATCGTCATCGTCACAATCGTCATCGTCACAATCGTCATCGTCACAATCGTCATCGTCACAATCGTCATCGTCACAATCGTCATCGTCACAATCGTCATCGTCACAATCGTCATCGTCACAATCGTCATCGTCACAATCGTCATCGTCACAATCGTCATCGTCACAATCGTCATCGTCACAATCGTCATCGTCACAATCGTCATCGTCACAATCGTCATCGTCACAATCGTCATCATAACAATCGTCATCATAACAATCGTCATCATAACAATCGTCATCATAACAATCGTCATCATCACAATCGTCATCATAACAATCGTCATCATAACAATCGTCATCATAACAATCGTCATCACAAGATCGTCATCACAAGATCGTCATCATAACATCGTCATCATACATCGTCATCATACAATCGTCATCGTCACAATCCATCGTCACAATCGTCATCGTCACAATCGTCATCGTCACAATCGTCATCGTCACAATCGTCATCGTCACAATCGTCATCGTCACAATCGTCATCGTCACAATCTCATCGTCACAATCGTCATCGTCACAATCGTCACGTCACAATCGTCATCGTCACAATCGTCATCGTCACAATCGTCATCGTCAAATCGTCATCGTCACATCGTCATCGTAACAATCGTCATCGTCACAATCGTCATCGTCACAATCGTCATCGTCACAATCGTCATCGTCACAATCGTCATCGTCACATCGTCATCGTCACAATCGTCATCGTCACAATCGTCATCGTCACAATCGTCATCGTCACATCGTCATCGTCACAATCGTCATCGTCACAATCGTCATCGTCACAATCGTCATCGTCACAATCGTCATCGTCACAATCGTCATCGTCACAATCGTCATCGTCACAATCGTCATCGTCACAATCGTCATCGTCACAATCGTCATCGTCACAATCGTCATCGTCACAATCGTCATCGTCACAATCGTCATCGTCACAATCGTCATCGTCACAATCGTCATCGTCACAATCGTCATCGTCACAATCGTCATCGTCACATCGTCATCGTCACAATCGTCATCGTCACAATCGTCATCGTCACAATCGTCATCGTCACATCGTCATCGTCACAATCGTCATCGTCACAATCGCTCGTCACAATCGTCATCGTCACAATCGTCATCGTCACAATCGTCATCGTCACATCGTCATCGTCACAATCGTCATCGTCACAATCGTCATCGTCACAATCGTCATCGTCACAATCGTCATCGTCACAATCGTCATCGTCACAATCGTCATCGTCACAATCGTCATCGTCATAACAATCGTCATCGTCACATCGTCATCGTCACAATCGTCATCGTCACAATCGTCATCGTCACAATCGTCATCGTCACAATCGTCATCGTCACAATCGTCATCGTCACAATCGTCATCGTCACAATCGTCATCGTCACAAATCGTCATCGTCACAATCGTCATCGTCACATCGTCATCGTCACAATCGTCATCGTCACAACGTCATCGTCACAATCGTCATCGTCACAATCGTCATCGTCACAATCGTCATCGTCACAATCGTCATCGTCACAATCGTCATCGTCACAATCGTCATCGTCACAATCGTCATCGTCACAATCGTCATCGTCACAATCGTCATCGTCACAATCGTCATCGTCACATCGTCATCGTCACAATCGTCATCGTCACAATCGTCATCGTCACAATCGTCATCGTCACAATCTCATCGTCACAATCGTCATCGTCACAATCGTCATCGTCACAATCGTCATCGTCACAATCGTCATCGTCACAATCGTCATCGTCACAATCGTCATCGTCACAATCGTCATCGTCACAATCGTCATCGTCACAATCGTCATCGTCACAATCGTCATCGTCACAATCGTCATCGTCACAATCGTCATCGTCATAATCGTCATCGTCACAATCGTCATCGTCACAATCGTCATCGTCACAATCGTCATCGTCACAATCGTCATCGTCACAATCGTCATCGTCACAATCGTCATCGTCACAATCGTCATCGTCACAATCGTCATCGTCAAAATCGTCATCGTCACAATCGTCATCGTCACAATCGTCATCGTCACAATCGTCATCGTCACAATCGTCATCGTCACAATCGTCATCGTCACAATCGTCATCGTCACAATCGTCATCGTCACAATCGTCATCGTCACAATCGTCATCGTCACAATCGTCATCGTCACAATCGTCATCGTCACAATCGTCATCGTCACAATCGTCATCGTCACAATCGTCATCGTCACAATCGTCATCGTCAACAATCGTCATCGTCACAATCGTCATCGTCACATCGTCATCGTCACAAATCGTCATCGTCACAATCGTCATCGTCACAATCGTCATCGTCACAATCGTCATCGTCACAATCGTCATCGTCACAATCGTCATCGTCACAATCGTCATCGTCACAATCGTCATCGTCACAATCGTCATCGTCACAACGTCGTCGTCACAATCGTCATCGTCACAATCGTCATCGTCACAATCGTCATCGTCACAATCGTCATCGTCACAATCGTCATCGTCACAATCGTCATCGTCACAATCGTCATCGTCAAATCGTCATCGTCACAATCGTCATCGTCACAATCGTCATCGTCACAATCGTCATCGTCACAATCGTCATCGTCACAATCGTCATCGTCACAATCGTCACCATCGTCACAATCGTCATCGTCACAATCGTCATCGTCACAATCGTCATCGTCACAATCGTCATCGTCACAATCGTCATCGTCACAATCGTCATCGTCACAATCGTCATCGTCACAATCGTCATCGTCACAATCGTCATCGTCACAATCGTCATCGTCACAATCGTCATCGTCACAATCGTCATCGTCACAATCGCATCTCGTCACAATCGTCATCGTCACAATCGTCATCGTCACAATCGTCATCGTCACAATCGTCATCGTCACAATCGTCATCGTCACAATCGTCATCGTCACAATCGTCATCGTCACAATCGTCATCGTCACAATCGTCATCGTCACACAATCGTCATCGTCACAATCGTCATCGTCACAATCGTCATCGTCACAATCGTCATCGTCACAATCGTCATCGTCACAATCGTCATCGTCACAATCGTCATCGTCACAATCGTCATCGCACAATCGTCATCGTCACAATCGTCATCGTCACAATCGTCATCGTCACAATCGTCATCGTCACAATCGTCATCGTCACAATCGTCATCGTCAATCGTCATCGTCACAATCGTCATCGTCACAATCGTCATCGTCACAATCGTCATCGTCACAATCTCTCATCGTCACAATCGTCATCGTCACAATCGTCATCGTCACAATCGTCATCGTCACAATCGTCATCGTCACAATCGTCATCGTCACAATCGTCATCGTCACAATCGTCATCGTCACAATCGTCATCGTCACAATCGAATCGTCACAATCGTCATCGTCACAATCGTCATCGTCACAATCGTCATCGTCACAATCGTCATCGTCACAATCGTCATCGTCACAATCGTCATCGTCACAATCGTCATCGTCACAAATCGTCATCGTCACAATCGTCATCGTCACAATCGTCATCGTCACAATCGTCATCGTCACAATCGTCATCGTCACAATCGTCATCGTCACAATCGTCATCGTCACAATCGTCATCGTCACAATCGTCATCGTCACAATCGTCATCGTCAACAATCGTCATCGTCCAATCGTCATCGTCACAATCGTCATCGTCACAATCGTCATCGTCCAATCGTCATCGTCACAATCGTCATCGTCACAATCGTCTCACACGTCACAATCGTCATCGTCACAATCGTCATCGTCACAATCGTCATCGTCACAATCGTCATCGTCACAATCGTCATCGTCACAATCGTCATCGTCACAATCGTCATCGTCACAATCGTCATCGTCACAATCGTCATCGTCACAATCGTCATCGTCACAATCGTCATCGTCACAATCGTCATCGTCACAATCGTCATCGTCACAATCGTCATCGTCACAATCGTCATCGTCACAATCGTCATCGTCACAATCGTCATCGTCACAATCGTCATCGTCACAATCGTCATCGTCACAATCGTCATCGTCACAATCGTCATCGTCACAATCGTCATCGTCACAATCGTCATCGTCACAATCGTCATCGTCACAATCGTCATCGTCACAATCGTCATCGTCACAATCGTCATCGTCACAATCGTCATCGTCACAATCGTCATCGTCACAATCGTCATCGTCACAATCGTCATCGTCACAATCGTCATCGTCACAATCGTCATCGTCACAATCGTCATCGTCACAATCGTCATCGTCACAATCGTCATCGTCACAATCGTCATCATCGTCACAATCGTCATCGTCACAATCGTCATCGTCACAATCGTCATCGTCACAATCGTCATCGTCACAATCGTCATCGTCACAATCGTCATCGTCACAATCGTCATCGTCACAATCGTCATCGTCACAATCGTCATCGTCACAATCGTCATCGTCACAATCGTCATCGTCACAATCGTCATCGTCACAATCGTCATCGTCACAATCGTCATCGTCACAATCGTCATCGTCACAATCGTCATCGTCACAATCGTCATCGTCACAATCGTCATCGTCACAATCGTCATCGTCACAATCGTCATCGTCACAATCGTCATCGTCACAATCGTCATCGTCACAATCGTCATCGTCACAATCGTCATCGTCACAATCGTCATCGTCACAATCGTCATCGTCACAATCGTCATCGTCACAATCGTCATCGTCACAATCGTCATCGTCACAATCGTCATCGTCACAATCGTCATCGTCACAATCGTCATCGTCACAATCGTCATCGTCACAATCGTCATCGTCACAATCGTCATCGTCACAATCGTCATCGTCACAATCGTCATCGTCACAATCGTCATCGTCACAATCGTCATCGTCACAATCGTCATCGTCACAATCGTCATCGTCACAATCGTCATCGTCACAATCGTCATCGTCACAATCGTCATCGTCACAATCGTCATCGTCACAATCGTCATCGTCACAATCGTCATCGTCACAATCGTCATCGTCACAATCGTCATCGTCACAATCGTCATCGTCACAATCGTCATCGTCACAATCGTCATCGTCACAATCGTCATCGTCACAATCGTCATCGTCACAATCGTCATCGTCACAATCGTCATCGTCACAATCGTCATCGTCACAATCGTCATCGTCACAATCGTCATCGTCACAATCGTCATCGTCACAATCGTCATCGTCACAATCGTCATCGTCACAATCGTCATCGTCACAATCGTCATCGTCACAATCGTCATCGTCACAATCGTCATCGTCACAATCGTCATCGTCACAATCGTCATCGTCACAATCGTCATCGTCACAATCGTCATCGTCACAATCGTCATCGTCACAATCGTCATCGTCACAATCGTCATCGTCACAATCGTCATCGTCACAATCGTCATCGTCACAATCGTCATCGTCACAATCGTCATCGTCACAATCGTCATCGTCACAATCGTCATCGTCACAATCGTCATCGTCACAATCGTCATCGTCACAATCGTCATCGTCACAATCGTCATCGTCACAATCGTCATCGTCACAATCGTCATCGTCACAATCGTCATCGTCACAATCGTCATCGTCACAATCGTCATCGTCACAATCGTCATCGTCACAATCGTCATCGTCACAATCGTCATCGTCACAATCGTCATCGTCACAATCGTCATCGTCACAATCGTCATCGTCACAATCGTCATCGTCACAATCGTCATCGTCACAATCGTCATCGTCACAATCGTCATCGTCACAATCGTCATCGTCACAATCGTCATCGTCACAATCGTCATCGTCACAATCGTCATCGTCACAATCGTCATCGTCACAATCGTCATCGTCACAATCGTCATCGTCACAATCGTCATCGTCACAATCGTCATCGTCACAATCGTCATCGTCACAATCGTCATCGTCACAATCGTCATCGTCACAATCGTCATCGTCACAATCGTCATCGTCACAATCGTCATCGTCACAATCGTCATCGTCACAATCGTCATCGTCACAATCGTCATCGTCACAATCGTCATCGTCACAATCGTCATCGTCACAATCGTCATCGTCACAATCGTCATCGTCACAATCGTCATCGTCACAATCGTCATCGTCACAATCGTCATCGTCACAATCGTCATCGTCACAATCGTCATCGTCACAATCGTCATCGTCACAATCGTCATCGTCACAATCGTCATCGTCACAATCGTCATCGTCACATCGTCATCGTCACAATCGTCATCGTCACAATCGTCATCGTCACAATCGTCATCGTCACAATCGTCATCGTCACAATCGTCATCGTCACAATCGTCATCGTCACAATCGTCATCGTCACAATCGTCATCGTCACAATCGTCATCGTCACAATCGTCATCGTCACAATCGTCATCGTCACAATCGTCATCGTCACAATCGTCATCGTCACAATCGTCATCGTCACAATCGTCATCGTCACAATCGTCATCGTCACAATCGTCATCGTCACAATCGTCATCGTCACAATCGTCATCGTCACAATCGTCATCGTCACAATCGTCATCGTCACAATCGTCATCGTCACAATCGTCATCGTCACAATCGTCATCGTCACAATCGTCATCGTCACAATCGTCATCGTCACAATCGTCATCGTCACAATCGTCATCGTCACAATCGTCATCGTCACAATCGTCATCGTCACAATCGTCATCGTCACAATCGTCATCGTCACAATCGTCATCGTCACAATCGTCATCGTCACAATCGTCATCGTCACAATCGTCATCGTCACAATCGTCATCGTCACAATCGTCATCGTCACAATCGTCATCGTCACAATCGTCATCGTCACAATCGTCATCGTCACAATCGTCATCGTCACAATCGTCATCGTCACAATCGTCATCGTCACAATCGTCATCGTCACAATCGTCATCGTCACAATCGTCATCGTCACAATCGTCATCGTCACAATCGTCATCGTCACAATCGTCATCGTCACAATCGTCATCGTCACAATCGTCATCGTCACAATCGTCATCGTCACAATCGTCATCGTCACAATCGTCATCGTCACAATCGTCATCGTCACAATCGTCATCGTCACAATCGTCATCGTCACAATCGTCATCGTCACAATCGTCATCGTCACAATCGTCATCGTCACAATCGTCATCGTCACAATCGTCATCGTCACAATCGTCATCGTCACAATCGTCATCGTCACAATCGTCATCGTCACAATCGTCATCGTCACAATCGTCATCGTCACAATCGTCATCGTCACAATCGTCATCGTCACAATCGTCATCGTCACAATCGTCATCGTCAATCGTCATCGTCACAATCGTCATCGTCACAATCGTCATCGTCACAATCGTCATCGTCACAATCGTCATCGTCACAATCGTCATCGTCACAATCGTCATCGTCACAATCGTCATCGTCACAATCGTCATCGTCACAATCGTCATCGTCACAATCGTCATCGTCACAATCGTCATCGTCACAATCGTCATCGTCACAATCGTCATCGTCACAATCGTCATCGTCACAATCGTCATCGTCACAATCGTCATCGTCACAATCGTCATCGTCACAATCGTCATCGTCACAATCGTCATCGTCACAATCGTCATCGTCACAATCGTCATCGTCACAATCGTCATCGTCACAATCGTCATCGTCACAATCGTCATCGTCACAATCGTCATCGTCACAATCGTCATCGTCACAATCGTCATCGTCACAATCGTCATCGTCACAATCGTCATCGTCACAATCGTCATCGTCACAATCGTCATCGTCACAATCGTCATCGTCACAATCGTCATCGTCACAATCGTCATCGTCACAATCGTCATCGTCACAATCGTCATCGTCACAATCGTCATCGTCACAATCGTCATCGTCACAATCGTCATCGTCACAATCGTCATCGTCACAATCGTCATCGTCACAATCGTCATCGTCACAATCGATCGTCACAATCGTCATCGTCACAATCGTCATCGTCACAATCGTCATCGTCACAATCGTCATCGTCACAATCGTCATCGTCACAATCGTCATCGTCACAATCGTCATCGTCACAATCGTCATCGTCACAATCGTCATCGTCACAATCGTCATCGTCACAATCGTCATCGTCACAATCGTCATCGTCACAATCGTCATCGTCACAATCGTCATCGTCACAATCGTCATCGTCACAATCGTCATCGTCACAATCGTCATCGTCACAATCGTCATCGTCACAATCGTCATCGTCACAATCGTCATCGTCACAATCGTCATCGTCACAATCGTCATCGTCACAATCGTCATCGTCACAATCGTCATCGTCACAATCGTCATCGTCACAATCGTCATCGTCACAATCGTCATCGTCACAATCGTCATCGTCACAATCGTCATCGTCACAATCGTCATCGTCACAATCGTCATCGTCACAATCGTCATCGTCACAATCGTCATCGTCACAATCGTCATCGTCACAATCGTCATCGTCACAATCGTCATCGTCACAATCGTCATCGTCACAATCGTCATCGTCACAATCGTCATCGTCACAATCGTCATCGTCACAATCGTCATCGTCACAATCGTCATCGTCACAATCGTCATCGTCACAATCGTCATCGTCACAATCGTCATCGTCACAATCGTCATCGTCACAATCGTCATCGTCACAATCGTCATCGTCACAATCGTCATCGTCACAATCGTCATCGTCACAATCGTCATCGTCACAATCGTCATCGTCACAATCGTCATCGTCACAATCGTCATCGTCACAATCGTCATCGTCACAATCGTCATCGTCACAATCGTCATCGTCACAATCGTCATCGTCACAATCGTCATCGTCACAATCGTCATCGTCACAATCGTCATCGTCACAATCGTCATCGTCACAATCGTCATCGTCACAATCGTCATCGTCACAATCGTCATCGTCACAATCGTCATCGTCACAATCGTCATCGTCACAATCGTCATCGTCACAATCGTCATCGTCACAATCGTCATCGTCACAATCGTCATCGTCACAATCGTCATCGTCACAATCGTCATCGTCACAATCGTCATCGTCACAATCGTCATCGTCACAATCGTCATCGTCACAATCGTCATCGTCACAATCGTCATCGTCACAATCGTCATCGTCACAATCGTCATCGTCACAATCGTCATCGTCACAATCGTCATCGTCACAATCGTCATCGTCACAATCGTCATCGTCACAATCGTCATCGTCACAATCGTCATCGTCACAATCGTCATCGTCACAATCGTCATCGTCACAATCGTCATCGTCACAATCGTCATCGTCACAATCGTCATCGTCACAATCGTCATCGTCACAATCGTCATCGTCACAATCGTCATCGTCACAATCGTCATCGTCACAATCGTCATCGTCACAATCGTCATCGTCACAATCGTCATCGTCACAATCGTCATCGTCACAATCGTCATCGTCACAATCGTCATCGTCACAATCGTCATCGTCACAATCGTCATCGTCACAATCGTCATCGTCACAATCGTCATCGTCACAATCGTCATCGTCACAATCGTCATCGTCACAATCGTCATCGTCACAATCGTCATCGTCACAATCGTCATCGTCACAATCGTCATCGTCACAATCGTCATCGTCACAATCGTCATCGTCACAATCGTCATCGTCACAATCGTCATCGTCACAATCGTCATCGTCACAATCGTCATCGTCACAATCGTCATCGTCACAATCGTCATCGTCACAATCGTCATCGTCACAATCGTCATCGTCACAATCGTCATCGTCACAATCGTCATCGTCACAATCGTCATCGTCACAATCGTCATCGTCACAATCGTCATCGTCACAATCGTCATCGTCACAATCGTCATCGTCACAATCGTCATCGTCACAATCGTCATCGTCACAATCGTCATCGTCACAATCGTCATCGTCACAATCGTCATCGTCACAATCGTCATCGTCACAATCGTCATCGTCACAATCGTCATCGTCACAATCGTCATCGTCACAATCGTCATCGTCACAATCGTCATCGTCACAATCGTCATCGTCACAATCGTCATCGTCACAATCGTCATCGTCACAATCGTCATCGTCACAATCGTCATCGTCACAATCGTCATCGTCACAATCGTCATCGTCACACAATCGTCATCGTCACAATCGTCATCGTCACAATCGTCATCGTCACAATCGTCATCGTCACAATCGTCATCGTCACAATCGTCATCGTCACAATCGTCATCGTCACAATCGTCATCGTCACAATCGTCATCGTCACAATCGTCATCGTCACAATCGTCATCGTCACAATCGTCATCGTCACAATCGTCATCGTCACAATCGTCATCGTCACAATCGTCATCGTCACAATCGTCATCGTCACAATCGTCATCGTCACAATCGTCATCGTCACAATCGTCATCGTCACAATCGTCATCGTCACAATCGTCATCGTCACAATCGTCATCGTCACAATCGTCATCGTCACAATCGTCATCGTCACAATCGTCATCGTCACAATCGTCATCGTCACAATCGTCATCGTCACAATCGTCATCGTCACAATCGTCATCGTCACAATCGTCATCGTCACAATCGTCATCGTCACAATCGTCATCGTCACAATCGTCATCGTCACAATCGTCATCGTCACAATCGTCATCGTCACAATCGTCATCGTCACAATCGTCATCGTCACAATCGTCATCGTCACAATCGTCATCGTCACAATCGTCATCGTCACAATCGTCATCGTCACAATCGTCATCGTCACAATCGTCATCGTCACAATCGTCATCGTCACAATCGTCATCGTCACAATCGTCATCGTCACAATCGTCATCGTCACAATCGTCATCGTCACAATCGTCATCGTCACAATCGTCATCGTCACAATCGTCATCGTCACAATCGTCATCGTCACAATCGTCATCGTCACAATCGTCATCGTCACAATCGTCATCGTCACAATCGTCATCGTCACAATCGTCATCGTCACAATCGTCATCGTCACAATCGTCATCGTCACAATCGTCATCGTCACAATCGTCATCGTCACAATCGTCATCGTCACAATCGTCATCGTCACAATCGTCATCGTCACAATCGTCATCGTCACAATCGTCATCGTCACAATCGTCATCGTCACAATCGTCATCGTCACAATCGTCATCGTCACAATCGTCATCGTCACAATCGTCATCGTCACAATCGTCATCGTCACAATCGTCATCGTCACAATCGTCATCGTCACAATCGTCATCGTCACAATCGTCATCGTCACAATCGTCATCGTCACAATCGTCATCGTCACAATCGTCATCGTCACAATCGTCATCGTCACAATCGTCATCGTCACAATCGTCATCGTCACAATCGTCATCGTCACAATCGTCATCGTCACAATCGTCATCGTCACATCGTCATCGTCACAATCGTCATCGTCACAATCGTCATCGTCACAATCGTCATCGTCACAATCGTCATCGTCACAATCGTCATCGTCACAATCGTCATCGTCACAATCGTCATCGTCACAATCGTCATCGTCACAATCGTCATCGTCACAATCGTCATCGTCACAATCGTCATCGTCACAATCGTCATCGTCACAATCGTCATCGTCACAATCGTCATCGTCACAATCGTCATCGTCACAATCGTCATCGTCACAATCGTCATCGTCACAATCGTCATCGTCACAATCGTCATCGTCACAATCGTCATCGTCACAATCGTCATCGTCACAATCGTCATCGTCACAATCGTCATCGTCACAATCGTCATCGTCACAATCGTCATCGTCACAATCGTCATCGTCACAATCGTCATCGTCACAATCGTCATCGTCACAATCGTCATCGTCACAATCGTCATCGTCACAATCGTCATCGTCACAATCGTCATCGTCACAATCGTCATCGTCACAATCGTCATCGTCACAATCGTCATCGTCACAATCGTCATCGTCACAATCGTCATCGTCACAATCGTCATCGTCACAATCGTCATCGTCACAATCGTCATCGTCACAATCGTCATCGTCACAATCGTCATCGTCACAATCGTCATCGTCACAATCGTCATCGTCACAATCGTCATCGTCACAATCGTCATCGTCACAATCGTCATCGTCACAATCGTCATCGTCACAATCGTCATCGTCACAATCGTCATCGTCACAATCGTCATCGTCACAATCGTCATCGTCACAATCGTCATCGTCACAATCGTCATCGTCACAATCGTCATCGTCACAATCGTCATCGTCACAATCGTCATCGTCACAATCGTCATCGTCACAATCGTCATCGTCACAATCGTCATCGTCACAATCGTCATCGTCACAATCGTCATCGTCACAATCGTCATCGTCACAATCGTCATCGTCACAATCGTCATCGTCACAATCGTCATCGTCACAATCGTCATCGTCACAATCGTCATCGTCACAATCGTCATCGTCACAATCGTCATCGTCACAATCGTCATCGTCACAATCGTCATCGTCACAATCGTCATCGTCACAATCGTCATCGTCACAATCGTCATCGTCACAATCGTCATCGTCACAATCGTCATCGTCACAATCGTCATCGTCACAATCGTCATCGTCACAATCGTCATCGTCACAATCGTCATCGTCACAATCGTCATCGTCACAATCGTCATCGTCACAATCGTCATCGTCACAATCGTCATCGTCACAATCGTCATCGTCACAATCGTCATCGTCACAATCGTCATCGTCACAATCGTCATCGTCACAATCGTCATCGTCACAATCGTCATCGTCACAATCGTCATCGTCACAATCGTCATCGTCACAATCGTCATCGTCACAATCGTCATCGTCACAATCGTCATCGTCACAATCGTCATCGTCACAATCGTCATCGTCACAATCGTCATCGTCACAATCGTCATCGTCACAATCGTCATCGTCACAATCGTCATCGTCACAATCGTCATCGTCACAATCGTCATCGTCACAATCGTCATCGTCACAATCGTCATCGTCACAATCGTCATCGTCACAATCGTCATCGTCACAATCGTCATCGTCACAATCGTCATCGTCACAATCGTCATCGTCACAATCGTCATCGTCACAATCGTCATCGTCACAATCGTCATCGTCACAATCGTCATCGTCACAATCGTCATCGTCACAATCGTCATCGTCACAATCGTCATCGTCACAATCGTCATCGTCACAATCGTCATCGTCACAATCGTCATCGTCACAATCGTCATCGTCACAATCGTCATCGTCACAATCGTCATCGTCACAATCGTCATCGTCACAATCGTCATCGTCACAATCGTCATCGTCACAATCGTCATCGTCACAATCGTCATCGTCACAATCGTCATCGTCACAATCGTCATCGTCACAATCGTCATCGTCACAATCGTCATCGTCACAATCGTCATCGTCACAATCGTCATCGTCACAATCGTCATCGTCACAATCGTCATCGTCACAATCGTCATCGTCACAATCGTCATCGTCACAATCGTCATCGTCACAATCGTCATCGTCACAATCGTCATCGTCACAATCGTCATCGTCACAATCGTCATCGTCACAATCGTCATCGTCACAATCGTCATCGTCACAATCGTCATCGTCACAATCGTCATCGTCACAATCGTCATCGTCACAATCGTCATCGTCACAATCGTCATCGTCACAATCGTCATCGTCACAATCGTCATCGTCACAATCGTCATCGTCACAATCGTCATCGTCACAATCGTCATCGTCACAATCGTCATCGTCACAATCGTCATCGTCACAATCGTCATCGTCACAATCGTCATCGTCACAATCGTCATCGTCACAATCGTCATCGTCACAATCGTCATCGTCACAATCGTCATCGTCACAATCGTCATCGTCACAATCGTCATCGTCACAATCGTCATCGTCACAATCGTCATCGTCACAATCGTCATCGTCACAATCGTCATCGTCACAATCGTCATCGTCACAATCGTCATCGTCACAATCGTCATCGTCACAATCGTCATCGTCACAATCGTCATCGTCACAATCGTCATCGTCACAATCGTCATCGTCACAATCGTCATCGTCACAATCGTCATCGTCACAATCGTCATCGTCACAATCGTCATCGTCACAATCGTCATCGTCACAATCGTCATCGTCACAATCGTCATCGTCACAATCGTCATCGTCACAATCGTCATCGTCACAATCGTCATCGTCACAATCGTCATCGTCACAATCGTCATCGTCACAATCGTCATCGTCACAATCGTCATCGTCACAATCGTCATCGTCACAATCGTCATCGTCACAATCGTCATCGTCACAATCGTCATCGTCACAATCGTCATCGTCACAATCGTCATCGTCACAATCGTCATCGTCACAATCGTCATCGTCACAATCGTCATCGTCACAATCGTCATCGTCACAATCGTCATCGTCACAATCGTCATCGTCACAATCGTCATCGTCACAATCGTCATCGTCACAATCGTCATCGTCACAATCGTCATCGTCACAATCGTCATCGTCACAATCGTCATCGTCACAATCGTCATCGTCACAATCGTCATCGTCACAATCGTCTCGTCACAATCGTCATCGTCACAATCATCGTCACAATCGTCATCGTCACAATCGTCATCGTCACAATCGTCATCGTCACAATCGTCATCGTCACAATCGTCATCGTCACAATCGTCATCGTCACAATCGTCATCGTCACAATCTCGTCATCGTCACAATCGTCATCGTCACAATCGTCATCGTCACAATCGTCATCGTCACAATCGTCATCGTCACAATCGTCATCGTCACAATCGTCACAATCGTCACAATCGTCATCGTCACAATCGTCATCGTCACATCGTCATCGTCACATCGTCATCGTCACAATCGTCATCGTCACAATCGTCATCGTCACAATCGTCATCGTCACAATCGTCATCGTCACAATCGTCATCGTCACAATCGTCATCGTCACAATCGTCATCGTCATCGCATCGTCACAATCGTCATCGTCACAAAATCGTCTCATCCTCACAATCCTCATCGTCACAATCCTCATCGTCACAATCGTCATCGTCACAATCGTCATCGTCACAATCGTCATCGTCACAATCGTCATCGTCACAATCGTGATCGTCACAATCGTGATCGTCACAATCGTCATCGTCACATCGTGTCAAGTCATCGTCACAATCGTCATCGTCACAATCGCGTCTCACAATCGTCATCGTCACAATCGTCATCGTCACAATCGTCATCGTCACAATCGTCATCGTCACAATCGTCATCGTCACAATCGTCATCGTCACAATCGTCATCGTCACAATCGTCATCGTCACAATCGTCATCGTCACAATCGTCATCGTCACAATCGTCATCGTCACAATCGTCATCGTCACAATCGTCATCGTCACAATCGTCATCGTCACAATCGTCATCGTCACAATCGTCATCCTCACAATCGTCATCGTCACAATCGTCATCGTCACAATCGTCATCGTCACAATCGTCATCGTCAATCGTCATCGTCACAATCGTCATCGTCATCGTCATCGTCACAATCGTCATCGTCACAATCGTCATCGTCACAATCGTCATCGTCACAATCGTCATCGTCACAATCGTCATCGTCACAATCGTCATCGTCACAATCGTCATCGTCACAATCGTCATCGTCACAATCGTCATCGTCACAATCGTCATCGTCACAATCGTCATCGTCACAATCGTCATCGTCACAATCGCGTCATCGTCACAATCGTCATCGTCACAATCGTCATCGTCACAATCGTCATCGTCACAATCGTCATCGTCACAATCGTCATCGTCACAATCGTCATCGTCACAATCGTCATCGTCACAATCGTCATCGTCACAATCATCATCGTCACAATCGTCATCGTGAAATCGTCATCGTCACAATCGTCATCGTCACAATCGTCATCGTCACAATCGTCATCGTCACAATCGTCATCGTCACAATCGTCATCGTCACAATCGTCATCGTCACAATCGTCATCGTCACAATCGTCATCGTCACAATCGTCATCGTCACAATCGTCATCGTCACATCGTCATCGTCACAATCGTCATCGTCACAATCGTCATCGTCACAATCGTCATCGTCACAATCGTCATCGTCACAATCGTCATCGTCACAATCGTCATCGTCACAATCGTCATCGTCACAATCGTCATCGTCACAATCGTCATCGTCACAATCGTCATCGTCACAATCGTCATCGTCACAATCGCATCGTCACAATCGTCATCGTCACAATCGTCATCGTCACAATCGTCATCGTCACAATCGTCATCGTCACAATCGTCATCGTCACAATCGTCATCGTCACAATCGTGATCGTCACAATCGTCATCGTCACAATCGTCATCGTCACAATCGTCATCGTCACAATCGTCATCGTCACAATCGTCATCGTCACAATCGTCATCGTCACAATCGTCATCGTCACAATCGTCATCGTCACAATCGTCATCGTCACAATCGTCATCGTCACAATCGTCATCGTCACAATCGTCATCGTCACAATCGTCATCGTCACAATCGTCATCGTCACAATCGTCATCGTCACAATCGTCATCGTCACAATCGTCATCGTCACAATCGTCATCGTCACAATCGTCATCGTCACAATCGTCATCGTCACAATCGTCATCGTCACAATCGTCATCGTCACAATCGTCATCGTCACAATCGTCATCGTCACAATCGTCATCGTCACAATCGTCATCGTCACAATCGTCATCGTCACAATCGTCATCGTCACAATCGTCATCGTCACAATCGTCATCGTCACAATCGTCATCGTCACAATCGTCATCGTCACAATCGTCATCGTCACAATCGTCATCGTCACAATCGTCATCGTCACAATCGTCATCGTCACAATCGTCATCGTCACAATCGTCATCGTCACAATCGTCATCGTCACAATCGTCATCGTCACAATCGTCATCGTCACAATCCTCATCGTCACAATCGTCATCGTCACAATCGTCATCGTCACAATCGTCATCGTCACAATCGTCATCGTCACAATCGTCATCGTCACAATCGTCATCGTCACAATCGTCATCGTCACAATCGTCATCGTCACAATCGTCATCGTCACAATCGTCATCGTCACAATCGTCATCGTCACAATCGTCATCGTCACAATCGTCATCGTCACAATCGTCATCGTCACAATCGTCATCCCACAATCGTCATCGTCACAATCGTCATCGTCACAATCGTCATCGTCACAATCGTCATCGTCACAATCGTCATCGTCACAATCGTCATCGTCACAATCGTCATCGTCACAATCGTCATCGTCACAATCGTCATCGTCACAATCGTCATCGTCACAATCGTCATCGTCACAATCGTCATCGTCACAATCGTCATCGTCACAATCGTCATCGTCACAATCGTCATCGTCACAATCGTCATCGTCACAATCGTCATCGTCACAATCGTCATCGTCACAATCGTCATCGTCACAATCGTCATCGTCACAATCGTCATCGTCACAATCGTCATCGTCACAATCGTCATCGTCACAATCGTCATCGTCACAATCGTCATCGTCACAATCGTCATCGTCACAATCGTCATCGTCACAATCGTCATCGTCACAATCGTCATCGTCACAATCGTCATCGTCACAATCGTCATCGTCACAATCGTCATCGTCAAATCGTCATCGTCACAATCGTCATCGTCACAATCGTCATCATCACAATCGTCATCGTCACAATCGTCATCGTCACAATCGTCATCGTCACAATCGTCATCGTCACAATCGTCATCGTCACAATCGTCATCGTCACAATCGTCATCGTCACAATCGTCATCGTCACAATCGTCATCGTCACAATCGTCATCGTCACAATCGTCATCGTCACAATCGTCATCGTCACAATCGTCATCGTCACAATCGTCATCGTCACAATCGTCATCGTCACAATCGTCATCGTCACAATCGTCATCGTCACAATCGTCATCGTCACAATCGTCATCGTCACAATCGTCATCGTCACAATCGTCATCGTCACAATCGTCATCGTCACAATCGTCATCGTCACAATCGTCATCGTCACAATCGTCATCGTCACAATCGTCATCGTCACAATCGTCATCGTCACAATCGTCATCGTCACAATCGTCATCGTCACAATCGTCATCGTCACAATCGTCATCGTCACAATCGTCATCGTCACAATCGTCATCGTCACAATCGTCATCGTCACATCGTCATCGTCAAATCGTCATCGTCACAATCGTCATCGTCACAATCGTCATCGTCACAATCGTCATCGTCACAATCGTCATCGTCACAATCGTCATCGTCACAATCGTCATCGTCACAATCGTCATCGTCACAATCGTCATCGTCACAATCGTCATCGTCAAATCGTCATCGTCACAATCGTCATCGTCACAATCGTCATCGTCACAATCGTCATCGTCACAATCGTCATCGTCACAATCGTCATCGTCACAATCGTCATCGTCACAATCGTCATCGTCACAATCGTCATCGTCACAATCGTCATCGTCACAATCGTCATCGTCACAATCGTCATCGTCACAATCGTCATCGTCACAATCGTCATCGTCACAATCGTCATCGTCACAATCGTCATCGTCACAATCGTCATCGTCACAATCGTCATCGTCACAATCGTCATCGTCACAATCGTCATCGTCACAATCGTCATCGTCACAATCGTCATCGTCACAATCGTCATCGTCACAATCGTCATCTCACAATCGTCATCCTCACATCGTCATCGTCACAATCCTCATCGTCACAAACAATCGTCATCGTCACAATCGTCATCGTCACAATCGTCATCGTCACAATCGTCATCGTCACAATCCATCGTCACAATCGTCATCGTCACAATCGTCATCGTCACAATCGTCATCGTCACAATCGTCATCGTCACAATCGTCATCGTCACAATCGTCATCGTCACAATCGTCATCGTCACAATCGTCATCGTCACAATCGTCATCGTCACAATCGTCATCGTCACAATCGTCATCGTCACAATCGTCATCGTCACAATCGTCATCGTCACAATCGTCATCGTCACAATCGTCATCGTCACAATCGTCATCGTCACAATCGTCATCGTCACAATCGTCATCGTCACAATCGTCATCGTCACAATCGTCATCCTCACAATCGTCATCGTCACAATCGTCATCGTCACAATCGTCATCGTCACAATCGTCATCGTCACAATCGTCATCGTCACAATCGTCATCGTCACAATCGTCATCGTCACAATCGTCATCGTCACAATCGTCATCGTCACAATCGTCATCGTCACAATCGTCATCGTCACAATCGTCATCGTCACAATCGTCATCGTCATAATCGTCATCGTCACAATCGTCATCGTCACATCGTCATCGTCACAATCGTCATCGTCACAATCGTCATCCCACATCGTCATCCTCACAATCGTCATCGTCACAATCGTCATCGTCACAATCGTCATCGTCACAATCGTCATCGTCACAATCGTCATCGTCACAATCGTCATCGTCACAAATCGTCATCGTCACAATCGTCATCGTCACAATCGTCATCGTCACAATCGTCATCGTCACAATCGTCATCGTCACAATCGTCATCGTCACAATCGTCATCGTCACAATCGTCATCGTCACAATCGTCATCGTCACAATCGTCATCGTCACAATCGTCATCGTCACAATCGTCATCGTCACAATCGTCATCGTCACAATCGTCATCGTCACAATCGTCATCGTCACAATCGTCATCGTCACAATCGTCATCGTCACAATCGTCATCGTCACAATCGTCATCGTCACAATCGTCATCGTCACAATCGTCATCGTCACATCTCATCATCACAATCGTCATCGTCACAATCGTCATCGTCACAATCGTCATCGTCACAATCGTCATCGTCACAATCGTCATCGTCACAATCGTCATCGTCACAATCGTCATCGTCACAATCGTCATCGTCACAATCGTCATCGTCACAATCGTCATCGTCACAATCGTCATCGTCACAATCGTCATCGTCACAATCGTCATCGTCACAATCGTCATCGTCACAATCGTCATCGTCACAATCGTCATCGTCACAATCGTCATCGTCACAATCGTCATCGTCACAATCGTCATCGTCACAATCGTCATCGTCACAATCGTCATCGTCACAATCGTCATCGTCACAATCGTCATCGTCACAATCGTCATCGTCACAATCGTCATCGTCACAATCGTCATCGTCACAATCGTCATCGTCACAATCGTCATCGTCACAATCGTCATCGTCACAATCGTCATCGTCACAATCGTCATCGTCACAATCGTCATCGTCACAATCGTCATCGTCACAATCGTCATCGTCACAATCGTCATCGTCACAATCGTCATCCTCACAATCGTCATCGTCACAATCGTCACAATCATCATCCTCACAATCGTCATCCTCACAATCGTCATCCTCACAATCGTCATCGTCACAATCGTCATCGTCACAATCGTCATCGTCACAATCGTCATCGTCACAATCGTCATCGTCACAATCGTCATCGTCACAATCGTCATCGTCACAATCGTCATCGTCACAATCGTCATCGTCACAATCGTCATCGTCACAATCGACATCGTCACAATCGTCATCGTCACAATCGTCATCGTCACAATCGTCATCGTCACAATCGTCATCGTCACAATCGTCATCGTCACATCGTCAATCGTCACAATCGTCATCGTCACAATCGTCATCGTCACAATCTCATCGTCACAATCGTCATCGTCACAATCGTCATCGTCACAATCGTCATCGTCACAATCGTCATCGTCACAATCGTCATCGTCACAATCGTCATCGTCACAATCGTCATCGTCACAAATCGTCATCGTCACAATCGTCATCGTCACAATCGTCATCGTCACAATCGTCATCGTCACAATCGTCATCGTCACAATCGTCATCGTCACAATCGTCATCGTCACAATCGTCATCGTCACAATCGTCATCGTCACAATCGTCATCGTCACAATCGTCATCGTCACAATCGTCATCGTCACAATCGTCATCGTCACAATCGTCATCGTCACAATCGTCATCGTCACAATCGTCATCGTCACATCGTCATCGTCACATCCTCATCATCGTCACAATCGTCATCGTCACAATCGTCATCGTCACAATCGTCATCGTCACAATCGTCATCGTCACATCGTCATCGTCACAATCGTCATCGTCACAATCTCGTCATCGTCACAATCAATCGTCATCGTCACAATCGTCATCGTCACAATCGTCATCGTCACAATCGTCATCGTCACAATCGTCATCGTCACAATCGTCATCGTCACAATCGTCATCGTCACAATCGTCATCGTCACAATCGTCATCGTCACAATCGTCATCGTCACAATCGTCATCGTCACAATCGTCATCGTCACAATCGTCATCGTCACAATCGTCATCGTCACAATCGTCATCGTCACAATCGTCATCGTCACAATCGTCATCGTCACAATCGTCATCGTCACAATCGTCATCGTCACAATCGTCATCCTCACAATCGTGATCGTCACAATCGTGATCGTCACAATCATCATCGTCACATTCGTCATCGTGAAAATCGTCATCGTCACAATCGTCATCGTCACAATCATCATCATCACAATCGTCATCGTCACAATCGTCATCGTCACAATCGTCATCGTCACAATCGTCATCGTCACAATCGTCATCGTCACAATCGTCATCGTCACAATCGTCATCGTCACAATCGTCATCGTCACAATCGTCATCGTCACAATCGTCATCAGTCACAATCGTCATCGTCACAATCGTCATCGTCACATCGTCATCGTCACAATCGTCATCGTCACAATCGTCATCGTCACAATCGTCATCGTCACAATCGTCATCGTCACAATCGTCATCGTCACAATCGTCATCGTCACAATCGTCATCGTCACAATCGTCATCGTCACAATCGTCATCGTCACAATCGTCATCGTCACAATCGTCATCGTCACAATCGTCATCGTCACAATCGTCATCGTCACAATCGTCATCGTCACAATCGTCATCGTCACAATCGTCATCGTCACAATCGTCATCGTCACAATCGTCATCGTCACAATCGTCATCGTCACAATCGTCATCGTCACAATCGTCATCGTCACAATCGTCATCGTCACAATCGTCATCGTGACAATCGTCATCGTCACAATCGTCATCGTCACAATCGTCATCGTCACAATCGTCATCGTCACAATCGTCATCGTCACAATCGTCATCGTCACAATCGTCATCGTCACAATCGTCATCGTCACAATCGTCATCGTCACAATCGTCATCGTCACAATCGTCATCGTCACAATCGTCATCGTCACAATCGTCATCGTCACAATCGTCATCGTCACAATCGTCATCGTCATAATCGTCATCATCACAATCGTTATCGTCACAATCGTCATCATCACAATCGTGATCGTCACAATCGTGATCGTCACAATCATCATCGTCACATTCGTCATCATGAAATCGTCATCGTCACAATCGTCATCGTCACAATCGTCATCGTCACAATCGTCATCGTCACAATCGTCATCGTCACAATCGTCATCGTCACAATCGTCATCGTCACAATCGTCATCGTCACAATCGTCATCGTCACAATCGTCATCGTCACAATCGTCATCGTCACAATCGTCATCGTCACATCGTCATCGTCACAATCGTCATCGTCACAATCGTCATCGTCACAATCGTCATCGTCACAATCGTCATCGTCACAATCGTCATCGTCACAATCGTCATCGTCACAATCGTCATCGTCACAATCGTCATCGTCACAATCGTCATCGTCACAATCGTCATCGTCACAATCGTCATCGTCACAATCGTCATCGTCACAATCGTCATCGTCACAATCGTCATCGTCACAATCTTCATCGTCACAATCGTCATCGTCACAATCGTCATCGTCACAATCGTCATCGTCACAATCGTCATCGTCACAATCGTCATCGTCACAATCGTCATCGTCACAATCGTCATCGTCACAATCGTCATCGTCACAATCGTCATCGTCACAATCGTCATCGTCACAATCGTCATCGTCACAATCGTCATCGTCACAATCGTCATCGTCACAATCGTCATCGTCACAATCGTCATCGTCACAATCGTCATCGTCACAATCGTCCGTCACAAATCGTCATCGTCACAATCGTCATCGTCACAATCGTCATCGTCACAATCGTCATCGTCACAATCGTCATCGTCACAATCGTCATCGTCACAATCGTCATCGTCACAATCGTCATCGTCACAATCGTCATCGTCACAATCGTCATCGTCACAATCGTCATCCTCACAATCGTCATCGTCACAATCGTCATCGTCACAATCGTCATCGTCACCATCGTCATCGTCACAATCGTCATCGTCACAATCGTCATCGTCACAATCGTCATCGTCACAATCGTCATCGTCACAATCGTCATCGTCACAATCACCATCGTCACAATCGTCATCGTCCCAATCATCATCGTCACAATCGTCATCGTCAGAATCGTCATCGTCACAATCGTCCTCATAACAATCGCCATCATAGTAATCGTCATCATAACAATCGTCATCATAACAATCGTCATCATAACAATCGTCATCATAACAATCGTCATCATAACAATCGTCATCATAACAATCGTCATCATAACAATCGTCATCATAAGAATCGTCATCATAAGGATCGTCATCACAAGGATCGTGATCACAAGGATCGTGATCATAAGAATCGTGATCATAAGAATCGTGATCATAAGAATCGTCATCGTCATAATCGTCATCCTCACAATCGTCATCCTCACAATCCTCATCGTCACAATCCTCATCGTCACAATCGTCATCGACACAATCGTCATCGTCACAATCGTCATCGTCACAATCGTCATCGTCACAATCGTCATCGTCACAATCGTTATCGTCACAATCGTCATCGTCACAATCGTCATCGTCACAATCGTCATCGTCACAATCGTCATCGTCACAATCGTCATCGTCACAATCGTCATCGTCACAATCGTCACCGTCACAATCGTCATCGTCACAATCGTCATCGTCACAATCGTCATCGTCACAATCGTCATCGTCACAATCGTCATCGTCACAATCGTCATCGTCACAATCGTCATCGTCACAATCGTCATCGTCACAATCGTCATCGTCACAATCGTCATCGTCACAATCGTCATCGTCACAATCGTCATCGTCAAAATCGTCATCGTCACAATCGTCATCGTCACAATCGTCATCGTCACAATCGTCATCGTCACAATCGTCATCGTCACAATCGTCATCGTCACAATCGTCATCGTCACAATCGTCATCGTCACAATCGTCATCGTCACAATCGTCATCGTCACAATCATCATCGTCACAATCGTCATCGTCACAATCGTCATCGTCACAATCGTCATCCTCACAATCATGATCGTCACAATCGTGATCGTCACAATCATCATCGTCACATTCGTCATCGTGAAAATCGTCATCGTCACAATCGTCATCGTCACAATCATCATCATCACAATCGTCATCGTCACAATCGTCATCGTCACAATCGTCATCGTCACAATCGTCATCGTCACAATCGTCATCGTCACAATCGTCATCGTCACAATCGTCATCGTCACAATCGTCATCGTCACAATCGTCATCGTCACAATCGTCATCGTCACAATCGTCATCGTCACAATCGTCATCGTCACAATCGTCATCGTCACAATCGTCATCGTCACAATCGTCATCGTCACAATCGTCATCGTCACAATCGTCATCGTCACAATCGTCATCGTCACAATCGTCATCGTCACAATCGTCATCGTCACAATCGTCATCGTCACAATCGTCATCGTCACAATCGTCATCGTCACAATCGTCATCGTCACAATCGTCATCGTCACAATCGTCATCGTCACAATCGTCTCATCACAATCGCCATCATACAATCGTCATCATACAATCGTCATCGTAACAATCGTCATCGTCACAATCGTCATCGTAACAATCGTCATCGTAACAATCGTCATCGTCACAATCGTCATCATCACAATCGTCATCATAAATCGTCATCGTCACAATCGTCATCACAAGGTCGTCATCACAATCGTCATCGTAACATCGTCATCATAACATCGTCATCGTCACAATCGTCATCGTCACATAATCGTCATCGTCACAATCGTCATCGTCACAATCGTCATCGTCACAATCGTCATCGTCACAACAATCGTCATCGTCACAATCGTCATCGTCACAATCGTCATCGTCACAATCGTCATCGTCACAATCGTCATCGTCACAATCGTCATCGTCACATCGTCATCGTCACAATCGTCATCGTCACAATCGTCATCGTCACAATCGTCATCGTCACAATCGTCATCGTCACAATCGTCATCGTCACAATCGTCATCGTCACAATCGTCATCGTCACAATCGTCATCGTCACAATCGTCATCGTCACAATCGTCATCGTCACAATCGTCATCGTCACAATCGTCATCGTCACAATCGTCATCGTCACAATCGTCATCGTCACAATCGTCATCGTCACAATCGTGATCGTCACAATCGTCATCGTCACAATCGTCATCGTCACAATCGTCATCGTCACAATCGTCATCGTCACAATCGTCATCGTCACAATCGTCATCGTCACAATCGTCATCGTCACAATCTCATCGTCACAATCGTCATCGTCACAATCGTCATCGTCACAATCGTCATCGTCACAATCGTCATCGTCACAATCGTCATCGTCACAATCGTCATCGTCACAATCGTCATCGTCACAATCGTCATCGTCACAATCATCATCGTCACAATCGTCATCGTCACAATCGTCATCGTCACAATCGTCATCGTCACAATCGTCATCGTCACAATCGTCATCGTCACAATCGTCATCGTCACAATCGTCATCGTCTAAATCGTCATCGTCACAATCGTCATCGTCACAATCGTCATCGTCACAATCGTCATCGTCACAATCGTCATCGTCACAATCGTCATCGTCACAATCGTCATCGTCACAATCGTCATCGTCACAATCGTCATCGTCACAATCGTCATCGTCAAATCGTCATCGTCCAATCGTCATCGTCACAAAAATCGTCATCGTCACAAATCGTCATCGTCACAATCGTCATCGTCACAATCGTCATCGTCACAATCGTCATCGTCACAATCGTCATCGTCACAATCGTCATCGTCACATCGTCATCGTCACAATCGTCATCGTCACAATCGTCATCGTCACAATCGTCATCGTCACAATCGTCATCGTCACAATCGTCATCGTCACAATCGTCATCGTCACAATCGTCATCGTCACAATCGTCATCGTCACAATCGTCATCGTCACACGTCATCGTCACAATCGTCATCGTCACAATCGTCATCGTCACAATCGTCATCGTCACAATCGTCATCGTCACAATCGTCATCGTCACAATCGTCATCGCACAATCGTCATCGTCACAATCGTCATCGTCACAATCGTCATCGTCACAATCGTCATCGTCACAATCGTCATCGTCACAATCGTCATCGTCAAATCGTCATCGTCACAATCGTCATCGTCACAATCGTCATCGTCACATCGTCATCGTCACAATCGTCATCGTCACAATCGTCATCGTCACAATCGTCATCGTCACAATCGTCATCGTCACAATCGTCATCGTCACAATCGTCATCGTCACATCGTCATCGTCACAATCGTCATCGTCACAATCGTCATCGTCACAATCGTCATCGTCACACGTCATCGTCACAATCGTCATCGTCACAATCGTCATCGTCACAATCGTCATCGTCACAATCGTCATCGTCACAATCGTCATCGTCACAATCGTCATCGTCACAATCGTCATCGTCACAATCGTCATCGTCACAATCGTCATCGTCACAATCGTCATCGTCACAATCGTCATCGTCACATCGTCATCGTCACAATCGTCATCATCATCGCATCAACAATCGTCATCGTCACAATCGTCATCGTCACAATCGTCATCGTCACAATCGTCATCGTCACATCGTCATCGTCACAATCGTCATCGTCACAATCGTCATCGTCACAATCGTCATCGTCACAATCGTCATCGTCACAATCGTCATCGTCACAATCGTCATCGTCACAATCGTCATCGTCACAATCGTCATCGTCACAATCGTCATCGTCACAATCGTCATCGTCACAATCGTCATCGTCACAATCGTCATCGTCACAATCGTCATCGTCACAATCGTCATCGTCACAATCGTCATCGTCACAATCGTCATCGTCACAATCGTCATCGTCACAATCGTCATCGTCACAATCTTATCGTCACACAATCGTCATCGTCACAATCGTCATCGTCACAATCGTCATCGTCACAATCGTCATCGTCACAATCGTCATCGTCACAATCGTCATCGTTTCACCATCGTCACCGATCGTCATCGTCACAATCGTCATCGTCACAATCGTCATCGTCACAATCGTCATCGTCACAATCGTCATCGTCACAATCGTCATCATACAATCGTCATCATCACAATCGTCATCATCACAATCGTCATCGTAACAATCGTCATCGTAACAATCGTCATCATCACAATCGTCATCATAACAATCGTCATCATAACAATCGTCATCATAAAAATCGTCATCGTCACAATCGTCATCGTCACAATCGTCATCGTCACAATCGTCATCGTCACAATCGTCATCATAGTAATCGTCATCATCATCGTCATCATAACAATCGTCATCATAACAATCGTCATCATAACAATCGTCATCATAACAATCGTCATCATAACAATCGTCATCATAACAATCGTCATCATAAAATCGTCATCATAACAATCGTCATCACAGGATCGTCATCACAGGATCGTCATCATAACAATCGTATCATACAATCGTCATCATAACAATCGTCATCGTCACAATCGTCATCGTCACAATCGTCATCGTCACAATCGTCATCGTCACAATCGTCATCGTCACAATCGTCATCATCGCACAATCGTCATCGTCACAATCGTCATCGTCACAATCGTCATCGTCACAATCGTCATCGTCACAATCGTCATCGTCACAATCGTCATCGTCACAATCGTCATCGTCACAATCGTCATCGTCACAATCGTCATCGTCACAATCGTCATCGTCACAATCGTCATCGTCACAATCGTCATCGTCACAATCGTCATCGTCACAATCGTCATCGTCACAATCGTCATCGTCACAATCGTCATCGTCACAATCGTCATCGTCACAATCGTCATCGTCACAATCGTCATCGTCACAATCGTCATCGTCACAATCGTCATCGTCACAATCGTCATCGTCACAATCGTCATCGTCACAATCGTCATCGTCACAATCGTCATCGTCACAATCGTCATCGTCACAATCGTCATCGTCACAATCGTCATCGTCACAATCGTCATCGTCACAATCGTCATCGTCACAATCGTCATCGTCACAATCGTCATCGTCACAATCGTCGTCACAATCGTCATCGTCACAATCGTCATCGTCACAATCGTCATCGTCACAATCGTCATCGTCACAATCGTCATCGTCACAATCGTCATCGTCACAATCGTCATCGTCACAATCGTCATCGTCACAATCGTCATCGTCAAATCGTCATCGTCACAATCGTCATCGTCACAATCGTCATCGTCACAATCGTCATCGTCACAATCGTCATCGTCACAATCGTCATCGTCACAATCGTCATCGTCACAATCGTCATCGTCACAATCGTCATCGTCACAATCGTCATCGTCACAATCGTCATCGTCACAATCGTCATCGTCACAATCGTCATCGTCACAATCGTCATCGTCACAATCGTCATCGTCACAATCGTCATCACCCATCGTCATCGTCACAATCGTCATCGTCACAATCGTCGTCACAATCGTCATCGTCACAATCGTCATCGTCACAATCGTCATCGTCACAATCGTCATCGTCACAATCGTCATCGTCACAATCGTCATCGTCACAATCGTCATCGTCACAATCGTCATCGTCACAATCGTCATCGTCACAATCGTCATCGTCACAATCGTCATCGTCACAATCGTCATCGTCACAATCGTCATCGTCACAATCGTCATCGTCACAATCGTCATCGTCACAATCGTCATCGTCACAATTCGTCATCGTCACAATCGTCATCGTCACAATCGTCATCGTCACAATCGTCATCGTCACAATCGTCATCGTCAATCGTCATCGTCACAATCGTCATCGTCACAATCGTCATCGTCACAATCGTCATCGTCACAATCGTCATCGTCACAATCGTCATCGTCACATCGTCATCGTCACAATCGTCATCGTCACAATCGTCATCGTCACAATCGTCATCGTCACAATCGTCATCGTCACAATCGTCATCGTCACATCGTCATCGTCACATCGTCATCGCACAATCGTCATCGTCACAATCGTCATCGTCACAATCGTCATCGTCACAATCGTCATCGTCACAATCGTCATCGTCACAATCGTCATCGTCACAATCGTCATCGTCACAATCGTCATCGTCAATCGTCATCGTCACAATCGTCATCGTCACAATCGTCATCGTCACAATCGTCATCGTCACAATCGTCATCGTCACAATCGTCATCCACAATCGTCATCGTCACAATCGTCATCGTCACATCGTCATCGTCACAATCGTCATCGTCACAATCGTCATCGTCACAATCGTCATCGTCACAATCGTCATCGTCACATCGTCATCTCACAATCGTCATCGTCACAATCGTCATCGTCACAATCGTCATCGTCACAATCGTCATCGTCACAATCGTCATCGTCACAATCGTCATCGTCACAATCGTCATCGTCACAATCGTCATCGTCACAATCGTCATCGTCACAATCGTCATCGTCACAATCGTCATCGTCACAATCGTCATCGTCACATCGTCATCGTCACAATCGTCATCGTCACATCGTCATCGTCACAATCGTCATCGTCACAATCGTCATCGTCACAATCGTCATCGTCACAATCGTCATCGTCACAATCGTCATCGTCACAATCGTCATCGTCACAATCGTCATCGTCACAATCGTCATCGTCACAATCGTCATCGTCACAATCGTCATCGTCACAATCGTCATCGTCACAATCGTCATCGTCACAATCGTCATCGTCACAATCGTCATCGTCACAATCGTCATCGTCACAATCGTCATCGTCACAATCGTCATCGTCACAATCGTCATCGTCACAATCGTCATCGTCACAATCGTCATCGTCACAATCGTCATCGTCACAATCGTCATCGTCACAATCGTCATCGTCACAATCGTCATCGTCACAATCGTCATCGTCACAATCGTCATCGTCACAATCGTCATCGTCACAATCGTCCTCACAATCGTCATCGTACAATCGTCATCGTACAATCGTCATCGTACAATCGTCATCGTACAATCGTCATCGTACAATCGTCATCGTACAATCGTCATCGTACAATCGTCATCGTACAATCGTCATCGTAAATCGTCATCGTACAATCGTCATCACAATCGTCATCACAATCGTCATCATACATCGTCATCTACATCGTCATCGTCACAATCGTCATCGTACAATCGTCATCATCACAATCGTCATCGTCACAATCGTCATCGTACATCGTCATCATACAATCGTCATCATACAATCGTCATCCACAATCGTCATCGTCACAATCGTCATCGTCACAATCGTCATCGTCACAATCGTCATCGTCACAATCGTCATCGTCACAATCGTCATCGTCACAATCGTCATCGTCACAATCGTCATCGTCACAATCGTCATCGTCACAATCGTCATCGTCACAATCGTCATCGTCACATCGTCATCGTCACAATCGTCATCGTCACAATCGTCATCGTCACAATCGTCATCGTCACATCGTCATCGTACAATCGTCATCGTCACATCGTCATCGTCACAATCGTCATCGTCACAATCGTCATCGTCACAATCGTCATCGTCAATCGTCATCGTCACATCGTCATCGTAAATCGTCATCGTCACAATCGTCATCGTCACAATCGTCATCGTCACAATCGTCATCGTCACAATCGTCATCGTCACAATCGTCATCGTCACATCGTCATCGTCACAATCGTCATCGTCACAATCGTCATCAAATCGTCATCGTCACAATCGTCATCATCACAATCGTCATCGTCACAATCGTCATCATCACAATCGTCATCGTCACAATCGTCATCACAATCGTCATCATACATCGTCATCATCAAATCGTCATCATCACAATCGTCATCATCACAATCGTCATCGTCACAATCGTCATCGTCACAATCGTCATCGTCACAATCGTCATCGTCACAATCGTCATCGTCACAATCGTCATCGTCACAATCGTCATCGTCACAATCGTCATCGTCACAATCGTCATCGTCACAATCGTCATCGTCACAATCGTCATCGTCACAATCGTCATCGTCACAATCGTCATCGTCACAATCGTCATCGTCACAATCGTCATCGTCACAATCGTCATCGTCACATCGTCATCGTCACAATCGTCATCGTCACAATCGTCATCGTCACAATCGTCATCGTCACAATCGTCATCGTCACATCGTCATCGTCACAATCGTCATCGTCACAATCGTCATCGTCACATCGTCATCGTCACATCGTCATCGTCACAATCGTCATCGTCACAATCGTCATCATACAATCGTCATCATACAATCGTCATCTCACAATCGTCATCGTCACAATCGTCATCGTAACAATCGTCATCATACAATCGTCATCATCACAATCGTCATCGTCACAATCGTCATCATCACATCGTCATCATAAATCGTCATCAATCGTCATCGTCACAATCGTCATCGTCACAATCGTCATCGTCACAATCGTCATCGTCACAATCGTCATCGTCACAATCGTCATCGTCACAATCGTCATCGTCACAATCGATCGTCACAATCGTCATCGTCACAATCGTCATCGTCACAATCGTCATCGTCACAATCGTCATCGTCACAATCGTCATCGTCACAATCGTCATCGTCACAATCGTCATCGTCACAATCGTCATCGTCACAATCGTCATCGTCACAATCGTCATCGTCACAATCGTCATCGTCAAATCGTCATCGTCACAATCGTCATCGTCACAATCGTCATCGTCACAATCGTCATCGTCACAATCCATCGTCACAATCGTCATCGTCACAATCGTCATCGTCACAATCGTCATCGTCACAATCGTCATCGTCACAATCGTCATCGTCACATCGTCATCGTCACAATCGTCATCGTCACATCGTCATCGTCACATCGTCATCGTCACAATCGTCATCGTCACAATCGTCATCGTCACAATCGTCATCGTCACAATCGTCATCGTCACAATCGTCATCGTCACAATCGTCATCGTCACAATCGTCATCGTCACAATCGTCATCGTCACAATCGTCATCGTCACAATCGTCATCGTCACAATCGTCATCGTCACAATCGTCATCGTCACAATCGTCATCGTCACAATCGTCATCGTCACAATCGTCATCGTCACAATCGTCATCGTCACAATCGTCATCGTCACAATCGTCATCGTCACAATCGTCATCGTCACAATCGTCATCGTCACAATCGTCATCGTCACAATCGTCATCGCCATCGTCATCGTCACAATCGTCATCGTCACAATCGTCATCGTCACAATCGTCATCGTCACAATCGTCATCGTCACAATCGTCATCGTCACAATCGTCATCGTCACAATCGTCATCGTCACAATCGTCATCGTCACAATCGTCATCGTCACAATCGTCATCGTCACAATCGTCATCGTCACATCGTCATCGTCACAATCGTCATCGTCACAATCGTCATCGTCACAATCGTCATCGTCACAATCGTCATCGTCACAATCGTCATCGTCACAATCGTCATCGTCACAATCGTCATCGCAAATCGTCATCGTCACAATCGTCATCGTCACAATCGTCATCGTCACAATCGTCATCGTCACAATCGTCATCGTCACAATCGTCATCGTCACAATCGTCATCGTCACATCGTCATCGTCACAATCGTCATCGTCACAATCGTCATCGTCACAATCGTCATCGTCACAATCGTCATCAAATCGTCATCGTCACACGTCATCGTAATCGTCATCGTCACAATCGTCATCACAATCGTCATCGTCACATCGTCATCGTACAATCGTCATCGTACAATCGTCATCGTACAATCGTCATCGTACAATCGTCATCGTACAATCGTCATCGTACATCGTCATCACAATCGTCATCACAATCGTCATCGTACAATCGTCATCGTACAATCGTCATCGTACAATCGTCATCGTCACAATCGTCATCGTCACAATCGTCATCGTCACAATCGTCATCGTCACAATCGTCATCGTCACAATCGTCATCGTCACAATCGTCATCGTCACAATCGTCATCGTCACAATCGTCATCGTCACAATCGTCATCGTCACAATCGTCATCGTCACAATCGTCATCACAATCGTCATCATACATCGCATCATACAATCGTCATCATACATCGTCATCATACAATCGTCATCATACAATCGTCATCGTACAATCGTCATCGTCACAATCGTCATCGTCACATCGTCATCACAATCGTCATCGTCACAATCGTCATCATAAATCGTCATCGTCACAATCGTCATCGTCACAATCGTCATCGTCACAATCGTCATCGTCACAATCGTCATCGTCACAATCGTCATCGTCACAATCGTCATCGTCACAATCGTCATCGTCACAATCGTCATCGTCACAATCGTCATCGTCACAATCGTCATCGTCACAATCGTCATCGTCACAATCGTCATCGTCACAATCGTCATCGTCACAATCGTCATCGTCACAATCGTCATCGTCACATCGTCATCGTCACAATCGTCATCGTCACAATCGTCATCGTCACAATCGTCATCGTCACATCGTCATCGTCACAATCGTCATCGTCACAATCGTCATCGTCACAATCGTCATCGTCAAATCGTCATGTCACAATCGTCATCGTCACAATCGTCATCGTCACAATCGTCATCGTCACAATCGTCCTCACATCGTCATCATACAATCGTCATCATACAATCGTCATCATACATCGTCATCATACAATCGTCATCATACAATCGTCATCATACAATCGTCATCATCACATCGTCATCATAAATCGTCATCACAATCGTCATCAAACATCGTCATCACATCGTCATCGTCACAATCGTCATCGTCACATCGTCATCGTCACAATCGTCATCGTCACAATCGTCATCGTCACAATCTCATCGTCACAATCGTCATCGTCACATCGTCATCGTCACAATCGTCATCGTCACAATCGTCATCGTCACAATCTCATCGTCACAATCGTCATCGTCACAATCGTCATCGCACAATCGTCATCGTCACATCGTCATCGTCACAATCGTCATCGTCACAATCGTCATCGTCACAATCGTCATCGTCACAATCGTCATCGTCACAATCGTCATCGTCAAATCGTCATCGTCACAATCGTCATCGTCACAATCGTCATCGTCACAATCGTCATCGTCACAATCGTCATCGTCACAATCGTCATCGTCACAATCGTCATCAAACATCGTCATCGTCACAATCGTCATCACATCGTCATCGTCACAATCGTCATCGTCACAATCGTCATCGTCACAATCGTCATCGTCACAATCGTCATCGTCACAATCGGTCACATCGTCATCATACATCGTCATCGTCACATCGTCATCGTCACAATCGTCATCGTCACAATCGTCATCGTCACAATCGTCATCGTCACAATCGTCATCGTCACAATCGTCATCGTCACAATCGTCATCGTCACAATCGTCATCGTCACAATCGTCATCGTCACAATCGTCATCGTCACAATCGTCATCGTCACAATCGTCATCGTCACAATCGTCATCGTCACAATCGTCATCGTCACAATCGTCATCGTCACAATCGTCATCGTCACAATCGTCATCGTCACAATCGTCATCGTCACAATCGTCATCGTCACAATCGTCATCGTCACAATCGTCATCGTCACAATCGTCATCGTCACAATCGTCATCGTCACAATCGTCATCGTCACAATCGTCATCGTCACAATCGTCATCGTCACAATCGTCATCGTCACAATCGTCATCGTCACAATCGTCATCGTCACAATCGTCATCGTCACAATCGTCATCGTCACAATCGTCATCGTCACAATCGTCATCGTCACAATCGTCATCGTCACAATCGTCATCGTCACAATCGTCATCGTCACAATCGTCATCGTCACAATCGTCATCGTCACAATCGTCATCGTCACAATCGTCATCGTCACAATCGTCATCGTCACAATCGTCATCGTCACAATCGTCATCGTCACAATCGTCATCGTCAAATCGTCATCGTCACAATCGTCATCGTCAAATCGTCATCGTCACAATCGTCATCGTCAAATCGTCATCGTCACAATCGTCATCGTCAAATCGTCATCGTCACAATCGTCATCGTCACAATCGTCATCGTCACAATCGTCATCGTCACAATCGTCATCGTCACAATCGTCATCGTCACAATCGTCATCGTCACAATCGTCATCGTCACAATCGTCATCGTCACAATCGTCATCGTCACAATCGTCATCGTCACAATCGTCATCGTCACAATCGTCATCGTCACAATCGTCATCGTCACAATCGTCATCGTCACAATCGTCATCGTCACAATCGTCATCGTCACAATCGTCATCGTCACATCGTCATCGTCACAATCGTCATCGTCACATCGTCATCGTCACAATCGTCATCGTCACAATCGTCATCGTCACAATCGTCATCGTCACAATCGTCATCGTCACAATCGTCATCGTCACAATCGTCATCGTCACAATCGTCATCGTCACAATCGTCATCGTCACAATCGTCATCGTCACAATCGTCATCGTCACAATCGTCATCGTCACAATCGTCATCGTCACACGTCATCGTCACAATCGTCATCGTCACACGTCATCGTCACAATCGTCATCGTCACATCGTCATCGTCACAATCGTCATCGTCACAATCGTCATCGTCACAATCGTCATCGTCACAATCGTCATCGTCACAATCGTCATCGTCACAATCGTCATCGTCACAATCGTCATCGTCACAATCGTCATCGTCACAATCGTCATCGTCACAATCGTCATCGTCACAATCGTCATCGTCACAATCGTCATCGTCACAATCGCATCAAATCGTCATCGTCACAATCGCATCACATCGTCATCGTCACAATCGTCATCGTACAATCGTCATCGTCACAATCGTCATCATACAATCGTCATCGTACAATCGTCATCACAATCGTCATCGTACAATCGTCATCACAATCGTCATCATACAATCGTCATCGTACAATCGTCATCGTCACAATCGTCATCGTCACAATCGTCATCGTCACAATCGTCATCGTCACAATCGTCATCGTCACAATCGTCATCGTCACAATCGTCATCGTCACAATCGTCATCGTCACAATCGTCATCGTCACAATCGTCATCGTCACAATCGTCATCGTCACAATCGTCATCGTCACAATCGTCATCGTCACAATCGTCATCGTCACAATCGTCATCGTCACAATCGTCATCGTCACAATCGTCATCGTCACAATCGTCATCGTCACAATCGTCATCGTCACAATCGTCATCGTCACAATCGCATCGTCACAATCGTCATCGTCACAATCGCATCGTCACAATCGTCATCGTCACAATCGTCATCGTCACAATCGTCATCGTACAATCGTCATCGTCACAATCGTCATCATACAATCGTCATCGTACAATCGTCATCATACAATCGTCATCATACAATCGTCATCATCACAATCGTCATCATCACAATCGTCATCATCAAATCGTCATCGTCACAATCGTCATCAATCGTCATCATCACAATCGTCATCAATCGTCATCGTCACAATCGTCATCGTCACAATCGTCATCGTCACAATCGTCATCGTCACAATCGTCATCGTCACAATCGTCATCGTCACAATCGTCATCGTCACAATCGTCATCGTCACAATCGTCATCGTCACAATCGTCATCGTCACAATCGTCATCGTCACAATCGTCATCGTCACAATCGTCATCGTCACAATCGTCATCGTCACAATCGTCATCGTCACAATCGTCATCGTCACAATCGTCATCGTCACAATCGTCATCGTCACAATCGTCATCGTCACAATCGTCATCGTCACAATCGTCATCGTCACAATCGTCATCGTCACAATCGTCATCGTCACAATCGTCATCGTCACAATCGTCATCGTCACAATCGTCATCGTCACAATCGTCATCGTCACAATCGTCATCGTCACAATCGTCATCGTCACAATCGTCATCGTCACAATCGTCATCGTCACAATCGTCATCGTCACAATCGTCATCGTCACAATCGTCATCGTCACAATCGTCATCGTCACAATCGTCATCGTCACAATCGTCATCGTCACAATCGTCATCGTCACAATCGTCATCGTCACAATCGTCATCGTCACAATCGTCATCGTCACAATCGTCATCGTCACAATCGTCATCGTCACAATCGTCATCGTCACAATCGTCATCGTCACAATCGTCATCGTCACAATCGTCATCGTCACAATCGTCATCGTCACAATCGTCATCGTCACAATCGTCATCGTCACAATCGTCATCGTCACAATCGTCATCGTCACAATCGTCATCGTCACAATCGTCATCGTCACAATCGTCATCGTCACAATCGTCATCGTCACAATCGTCATCGTCACAATCGTCATCGTCACAATCGTCATCGTCACAATCGTCATCGTCACAATCGTCATCGTCACAATCGTCATCGTCACAATCGTCATCGTCACAATCGTCATCGTCACAATCGTCATCGTCACAATCGTCATCGTCACAATCGTCATCGTCACAATCGTCATCGTCACATCGTCATCGTCACAATCGTCATCGTCACATCGTCATCGTCACAATCGTCATCGTCACAATCGTCATCGTCACAATCGTCATCGTCACAATCGTCATCGTCACAATCGTCATCGTCACAATCGTCATCGTCACAATCGTCATCGTCACAATCGTCATCGTCACAATCGTCATCGTCACAATCGTCATCGTCACAATCGTCATCGTCACAATCGTCATCGTCACAATCGTCATCGTCACAATCGTCATCGTCACAATCGTCATCGTCACAATCGTCATCGTCACAATCGTCATCGTCACAATCGTCATCGTCACAATCGTCATCGTCACAATCGTCATCGTCACAATCGTCATCGTCACAATCGTCATCGTCACAATCGTCATCGTCACAATCGTCATCGTCACAATCGTCATCGTCACAATCGTCATCGTCACAATCGTCATCGTCACAATCGTCATCGTCACAATCGTCATCGTCACAATCGTCATCGTCACAATCGTCATCGTCACAATCGTCATCGTCACAATCGTCATCGTCACAATCGTCATCGTACATCGTCATCATACAATCGTCATCATAACATCGTCATCATAACAATCGTCATCATAACAATCGTCATCGTACAATCGTCATCATAACAATCGTCATCATACAATCGTCATCACAATCGTCATCATACATCGTCATCAAAATCGTCATCATACATCGTCATCAAATCGTCATCGTCACAATCGTCATCGTCACAATCGTCATCGTCACAATCGTCATCGTCACAATCGTCATCGTCACAATCGTCATCGTCACAATCGTCATCGTCACAATCGTCATCGTCACAATCGTCATCGTCACAATCGTCATCGTCACAATCGTCATCGTCACAATCGTCATCGTCACAATCGTCATCGTCACAATCGTCATCGTCACAATCGTCATCGTCACAATCGTCATCGTCACAATCGTCATCGTCACAATCGTCATCGTCACAATCGTCATCGTCACAATCGTCATCGTCACAATCGTCATCGTCACAATCGTCATCGTCACAATCGTCATCGTCACAATCGTCATCGTCACAATCGTCATCGTCACAATCGTCATCGTCACAATCGTCATCGTCACAATCGTCATCACAATCGTCATCATACAATCGTCATCAAACATCGTCATCATAACAATCGTCATCATAACATCGTCATCATACAATCGTCATCATAACAATCGTCATCATACAATCGTCATCACAATCGTCATCATACAATCGTCATCACAATCGTCATCATACAATCGTCATCATACAATCGTCATCGTCACAATCGTCATCGTCACAATCGTCATCGTCACAATCGTCATCGTCACAATCGTCATCGTCACAATCGTCATCGTCACAATCGTCATCGTCACAATCGTCATCGTCACAATCGTCATCGTCACAATCGTCATCGTCACAATCGTCATCGTCACAATCGTCATCGTCACAATCGTCATCGTCACAATCGTCATCGTCACAATCGTCATCGTCACAATCGTCATCGTCACAATCGTCATCGTCACAATCGTCATCGTCACAATCGTCATCGTCACAATCGTCATCGTCACAATCGTCATCGTCACAATCGTCATCGTCACAATCGTCATCGTCACAATCGTCATCGTCACAATCGTCATCGTCACAATCGTCATCGTACACGTCATCGTCACAATCGTCATCGTACACGTCATCGTCACAATCGTCATCGTCACAATCGTCATCGTCACAATCGTCATCGTCACAATCGTCATCGTCACAATCGTCATCACAATCGTCATCGTCACAATCATCATCACAATCGTCATCGTCACAATCGTCATCGTCACAATCGTCATCGTCACAATCGTCATCGTCACAATCGTCATCGTCACAATCGTCATCGTCACAATCGTCATCGTCACAATCGTCATCGTCACAATCGTCATCGTCACAATCGTCATCGTCACAATCGTCATCGTCACAATCGTCATCGTCACAATCGTCATCGTCACAATCGTCATCGTCACAATCGTCATCGTCACAATCGTCATCGTCACAATCGTCATCGTCACAATCGTCATCGTCACAATCGTCATCGTCACAATCGTCATCGTCACAATCGTCATCGTCACAATCGTCATCGTCACAATCGTCATCGTCACAATCGTCATCGTCACAATCGTCATCGTCACAATCGTCATCGTCACAATCGTCATCGTCACAATCGTCATCGTCACAATCGTCATCGTCACAATCGTCATCGTCACAATCGTCATCGTCACAATCGTCATCGTCACAATCGTCATCGTCACAATCGTCATCGTCACAATCGTCATCGTCACAATCGTCATCGTCACAATCGTCATCGTCACAATCGTCATCGTCACAATCGTCATCGTCACAATCGTCATCGTCACAATCGTCATCGTCACAATCGTCATCGTCACAATCGTCATCGTCACAATCGTCATCGTCACAATCGTCATCGTCACAATCGTCATCGTCACAATCGTCATCGTCACAATCGTCATCGTCACAATCGTCATCGTCACAATCGTCATCGTCACAATCGTCATCGTCACAATCGTCATCGTCACAATCGTCATCGTCACAATCGTCATCGTCACAATCGTCATCGTCACAATCGTCATCGTCACAATCGTCATCGTCACAATCGTCATCGTCACAATCGTCATCGTCACAATCGTCATCGTCACATCGTCATCGTCACAATCGTCATCGTCACATCGTCATCGTCACAATCGTCATCGTCACAATCGTCATCGTCACAATCGTCATCGTCACAATCGTCATCGTCACAATCGTCATCGTCACAATCGTCATCGTCACAATCGTCATCGTCACAATCGTCATCGTCAATCGTCATCGTCACAATCGTCATCGTCAATCGTCATCGTCACAATCGTCATCGTCACAATCGTCATCGTCACAATCGTCATCGTCACAATCGTCATCGTCACAATCGTCATCGTCACAATCGTCATCGTCACAATCGTCATCGTCACAATCGTCATCGTCACAATCGTCATCGTCACAATCGTCATCGTCACAATCGTCATCGTCACAATCGTCATCGTCACAATCGTCATCGTCACAATCGTCATCGTCACAATCGTCATCGTCACAATCGTCATCGTCACAATCGTCATCGTCACAATCGTCATCGTCACAATCGTCATCGTCACAATCGTCATCGTCACAATCGTCATCGTCACAATCGTCATCGTCACAATCGTCATCGTCACAATCGTCATCGTCACAATCGTCATCGTCACAATCGTCATCGTCACAATCGTCATCGTCACAATCGTCATCGTCACAATCGTCATCGTCACAATCGTCATCGTCACAATCGTCATCGTCACAATCGTCATCGTCACAATCGTCATCCAAATCGTCATCGTCACAATCGTCATCCAAATCGTCATCGTCACAATCGTCATCGTCACAATCGTCATCGTCACAATCGTCATCGTCACAATCGTCATCGTCACAATCGTCATCGTCACAATCGTCATCGTCACAATCGTCATCGTCACAATCGTCATCGTCACAATCGTCATCGTCACAATCGTCATCGTCACAATCGTCATCGTCACAATCGTCATCGTCACAATCGTCATCGTCACAATCGTCATCGTCACAATCGTCATCGTCACAATCGTCATCGTCACAATCGTCATCGTCACAATCGTCATCGTCACAATCGTCATCGTCACAATCGTCATCGTCACAATCGTCATCGTCACAATCGTCATCGTCACAATCGTCATCGTCAAATCGTCATCGTCACAATCGTCATCGTCATCGTCATCGTCACAATCGTCATCGTCACAATCGTCATCGTCACAATCGTCATCGTCACAATCGTCATCGTACAATCGTCATCATAACAATCGTCATCATACAATCGTCATCGTCACAATCGTCATCGTACAATCGTCATCATCACAATCGTCATCATCACAATCGTCATCGTCACAATCGTCATCGTATCGTCATCACAAGGTCGTCATAACAATCGTCATCATCACAATCGTCATCGTCACAATCGTCATCGTCACAATCGTCATCGTCACAATCGTCATCGTCACAATCGTCATCGTCACAATCGTCATCGTCACAATCGTCATCGTCACAATCGTCATCGTCACAATCGTCATCGTCACAATCGTCATCGTCACAATCGTCATCGTCACAATCGTCATCGTCACAATCGTCATCGTCACAATCGTCATCGTCACAATCGTCATCGTCACAATCGTCATCGTCACAATCGTCATCGTCACAATCGTCATCGTCACAATCGTCATCGTCACAATCGTCATCGTCACAATCGTCATCGTCACAATCGTCATCGTCACAATCGTCATCGTCACAATCGTCATCGTCACAATCGTCATCGTCACAATCGTCATCGTCACAATCGTCATCGTCACAATCGTCATCGTCAATCGTCATCAAACAATCGTCATCGTCACAATCGTCATCATAATCGTCATCATCACAATCGTCATCATCCGTCATCGTCATCATCGCAATAACAATCGTCATCAACAGCATCGTCAACAATCATCATACAATCGTCATCATACAATCGTCATCACACAATCGTCATCATCACAATCGTCATCGTCACAATCGTCATCGTCACAATCGTCATCGTCACAATCGTCATCCATCACAATCGTCATCATCATCGTCATCGTCACAATCGTCATCGTCACAATCGTCATCGTCACAATCGTCATCGTCACAATCGTCATCGTCACAATCGTCATCGTCACAATCGTCATCGTCACAATCGTCATCGTCACAATCGTCATCGTCACAATCGTCATCGTCACAATCGTCATCGTCACAATCGTCATCGTCACAATCGTCATCGTCACAATCGTCATCGTCACAATCGTCATCGTCACAATCGTCATCGTCACAATCGTCATCGTCACAATCGTCATCGTCACAATCGTCATCGTCACAATCGTCATCGTCACAATCGTCATCGTCACAATCGTCATCGTCACAATCGTCATCGTCAATCGTCATCGTCACAATCGTCATCGTCACAATCGTCATCGTCACAATCGTCATCGTCACAATCGTCATCATAACAATCGTCATCATCACACATCGTCATCGTCACAATCGTCATCGTCACAATCGTCATCGTCACAATCGTCATCGTCACAATCGTCATCGTCACAATCGTCATCGTCACAATCGTCATCGTCACATCGTCATCGTCACAATCGTCATCGTCACAATCGTCGTCACAATCGTCATCGTCACAATCGTCATCGTCACAATCGTCATCGTCACAATCGTCATCGTCACAATCGTCATCGTCACAATCGTCATCGTCACAATCGTCATCGTCACAATCGTCATCGTCACAATCGTCATCGTCACAATCGTCATCGTCACAATCGTCATCGTCACATCGTCATCGTCACAATCGTCATCGTCACAATCGTCATCGTCACAATCATCATCGTCATTCGTCATCGTCACAATCGTCATCGTCACAATCGTCATCGTCACAATCGTCATCGTCACAATCGTCATCGTCACAATCGTCATCGTCACAATCGTCATCGTCACAATCGTCATCGTCACAATCGTCATCGTCACAATCGTCATCGTCACAATCGTCATCGTCACAATCGTCATCGTCACAATCGTCATCGTCACAATCGTCATCGTCACAATCGTCATCGTCACAATCGTCATCGTCACAATCGTCATCTCACAATCGTCATCGTCACAATCGTCATCGTCACAATCGTCATCGTCACAATCGTCATCGTCACAATCGTCATCGTCACAATCGTCATCGTCACAATCGTCATCGTCACAATCGTCATCGTCACAATCGTCATCGTCACAATCGTCATCGTCACAATCGTCATCGTCACAATCGTCATCGTCACAATCGTCATCGTCACAATCGTCATCGTCACAATCGTCATCGTCACAATCGTCATCGTCACAATCGTCATCGTCACAATCGTCATCGTCACAATCGTCATCGTCACAATCGTCATCGTCACAATCGTCATCGTCACATCGTCATCGTCACAATCGTCATCGTCACAATCGTCATCGTCACAATCGTCATCGTCACAATCGTCATCGTCACAATCGTCATCGTCACAATCGTCATCGTCACAATCGTCATCGTCACAATCGTCGTCATCGTCACAATCGTCATCGTCACAATCGTCATCGTCACAATCGTCATCGTCACAATCGTCATCGTCACAATCGTCATCGTCACAATCGTCATCGTCACATCGTCATCGTCACAATCGTCATCGTCACAATCGTCATCGTCACAATCGTCATCGTCACAATCGTCATCGTCACAATCGTCATCGTCACAATCGTCATCGTCACAATCGTCATCGTCACAATCGTCATCGTCACAATCGTCATCGTCACAATCGTCATCGTCACAATCGTCATCGTCACAATCGTCATCGTCACAATCGTCATCGTCACAATCGTCATCGTCACAATCGTCATCGTCACAATCGTCATCGTCACAATCGTCATCGTCACAATCGTCATCGTCACAATCGTCATCGTCACAATCGTCATCGTCACAATCGTCATCGTCACAATCGTCATCGTCACAATCGTCATCGTCACAATCGTCATCGTCCAATCGTCATCGTCACAATCGTCATCGTCACAATCGTCATCGTCACAATCGTCATCGTCACAATCGTCATCGTCACAATCGTCATCGTCACAATCGTCATCGTCACAATCGTCATCGTCACAATCGTCATCGTCACAATCGTCATCGTCACAATCGTCATCGTCACAATCGTCATCGTCACAATCGTCATCGTCACAATCGTCATCGTCACAATCGTCATCGTCACAATCGTCATCGTCACAATCGTCATCGTCACAATCGTCATCGTCACAATCGTCATCGTCACAATCGTCATCGTCACAATCGTCATCGTCACAATCGTCATCGTCACAATCGTCATCGTCACAATCGTCATCGTCACAATCGTCATCGTCACAATCGTCATCGTCACAATCGTCATCGTCACAATCGTCATCGTCACAATCGTCATCGTCACAATCGTCATCGTCACAATCGTCATCGTCACAATCGTCATCGTCACAATCGTCATCGTCACAATCGTCATCGTCACAATCGTCATCGTCACAATCGTCATCGTCACAATCGTCATCGTCACAATCGTCATCGTCACAATCGTCATCGTCACAATCGTCATCGTCACAATCGTCATCGTCACAATCGTCATCGTCACAATCGTCATCGTCACAATCGTCATCGTCACAATCGTCATCGTCACAATCGTCATCATCTCACTCATACAACTCATCATAACAATCGTCATCATAACAATCGTCATCATCACAATCGTCATCATAACAATCGTCATCATCCAATCGTCATCATCACAATCGTCATCATAACAATCGTCATCACAAGATCGTCATCATAACAATCGTCATCATAACAATCGTCATCGTCACAATCGTCATCGTCACAATCGTCATCGTCACAATCGTCATCGTCACAATCGTCATCGTCACAATCGTCATCGTCACAATCGTCATCGTCACAATCGTCATCGTCACAATCGTCATCGTCACAATCGTCATCGTCACAATCGTCATCGTCACAATCGTCATCGTCACAATCGTCATCGTCACAATCGTCATCGTCACAATCGTCATCGTCACAATCGTCATCGTCACAATCGTCATCGTCACAATCGTCATCGTCACAATCGTCATCGTCACAATCGTCATCGTCACAATCGTCATCGTCACAATCGTCATCGTCACAATCGTCATCGTCACAATCGTCATCGTCACAAATCGTCATCGTCACAATCGTCAACAATCGTCATCGCAATCGTCATCGTCACAATCGTCATCATACAATCGTCATCATAACAATCGTCATCATCACAATCGTCATCATAACAATCGTCATCATCACAATCGTCATCCACAAATCGTCATCGTCACAATCGTCATCGTCACAATCGTCATCGTCACAATCGTCATCGTCACAATCGTCATCGTCACAATCGTCATCGTCACAATCGTCATCGTCACAATCGTCATCGTCACAATCGTCATCGTCACAATCATCGTCACAATCGTCATCGTCACAATCGTCATCGTCACAATCGTCATCGTCACAATCGTCATCGTCACAATCGTCATCGTCACAATCGTCATCGTCACAATCGTCATCGTCACAATCGTCATCGTCACAATCGTCATCGTCACAATCGTCATCGTCACAATCGTCATCGTCACAATCGTCATCGTCACAATCGTCATCGTCACAATCGTCATCGTCACAATCGTCATCGTCACAATCGTCATCGTCACAATCGTCATCGTCACAATCGTCATCGTCACAATCGTCATCGTCACAATCGTCATCGTCACAATCGTCATCGTCACAATCGTCATCGTCACAATCGTCATCGTCACAATCGTCATCGTCACAATCGTCATCGTCACAATCGTCATCGTCACAATCGTCATCGTCACAATCGTCATCGTCACAATCGTCATCGTCACAATCGTCATCGTCACAATCGTCATCGTCACAATCGTCATCGTCACAATCGTCATCGTCACAATCGTCATCGTCACAATCGTCATCGTCACAATCGTCATCGTCACAATCGTCATCGTCACAATCGTCATCGTCACAATCGTCATCGTCACAATCGTCATCGTCACAATCGTCATCGTCACAATCGTCATCGTCACAATCGTCATCGTCACAATCGTCATCGTCACATCGTCATCGTCACAATCGTCATCGTCACAATCGTCATCGTCACAATCGTCATCGTCACAATCGTCATCGTCACAATCGTCATCGTCATCAATCGTCATCGTCACAATCGTCATCGTCACAATCGTCATCGTCACAATCGTCATCGTCACAATCGTCATCGTCACAATCGTCATCGTCACAATCGTCATCGTCACAATCGTCATCGTCACAATCGTCATCGTCACAATCGTCATCGTCACAATCGTCATCGTCACAATCGTCATCGTCACAATCGTCATCGTCACAATCGTCATCGTCACAATCGTCATCGTCACAATCGTCATCGTCACAATCGTCATCGTCACAATCGTCATCGTCACAATCGTCATCGTCACAATCGTCATCGTCACAATCGTCTCATCACAAAATCGTCCAAATCGTCATCGTCACAATCGTCATCGTCACAATCGTCATCGTCACAATCGTCATCGTCACAATCGTCATCGTCACAATCGTCATCGTCACAATCGTCATCGTCACAATCGTCATCGTCACAATCGTCATCGTCACAATCGTCATCGTCACAATCGTCATCGTCACAATCGTCATCGTCACAATCGTCATCGTCACAATCGTCATCGTCACAATCGTCATCGTCACAATCGTCATCGTCACAATCGTCATCGTCACAATCGTCATCGTCACAATCGTCATCGTCACAATCGTCATCGTCACAATCGTCATCGTCACAATCGTCATCGTCACAATCGTCATCGTCACAATCGTCATCGTCACAATCGTCATCCTCACAATCGTCATCGTCACAATCGTCATCGTCACAATCGTCATCGTCACAATCGTCATCGTCACAATCGTCATCGTCACAATCGTCATCAGTCACAATCGTCATCGTCACAATCGTCATCGTCACATCGTCATCGTCACAATCGTCATCGTCACAATCGTCATCGTCACAATCGTCATCGTCACAATCGTCATCGTCACAATCGTCATCGTCACAATCGTCATCGTCACAATCGTCATCGTCACAATCGTCATCGTCACAATCGTCATCGTCACAATCGTCATCGTCACAATCGTCATCGTCACAATCGTCATCGTCACAATCGTCATCGTCACAATCGTCATCGTCACAATCGTCATCGTCACAATCGTCATCGTCACAATCGTCATCGTCACAATCGTCCTCATAACAATCGTCATCATAACAATCGTCATCATAACAATCGTCATCATAACAATCGTCATCATAACAATCGTCATCATAACAATCGTCATCATAACAATCGTCATCATAAGAATCGTCATCATAAGAATCGTCATCACAAGGATCGTGATCATAAGAATCGTGATCATAAGAATCGTCATCGTCACAATCGTCATCCTCACAATCGTCATCCTCACAATCCTCATCGTCACAATCCTCATCGTCACAATCGTCATCGTCACAATCGTCATCGTCACAATCGTCATCGTCACAATCGTCATCGTCACATCGTCATCGTCACAATCGTGATCGTCACAATCGTCATCGTCACATTCGTCATCGTCACAATCGTCATCGTCACAATCGTCATCGTCACAATCGTCATCGTCACAATCGTCATCGTCACAATCGTCATCGTCACAATCGTCATCGTCACAATCGTCATCGTCACAATCGTCATCGTCACAATCGTCATCGTCACAATCGTCATCGTCACAATCGTCATCGTCACATCGTCGTCATCGTCACAATCGTCATCGTCACAATCGTCATCATAACAATCGTCATCATAACAATCGTCATCATAACAATCGTCATCATAACAATCGTCATCATAACAATCGTCATCATAACAATCGTCATCATCACAATCGTCATCGTCACCATCGTCATCGTCACAATCGTCATCGTCACAATCGTCATCGTCACAATCGTCATCGTCACAATCGTCATCGTCACAATCGTCATCGTCACAATCGTCATCGTCACAATCGTCATCGTCACAATCGTCATCGTCACAATCGTCATCGTCACAATCGTCATCGTCACAATCGTCATCGTCACAATCGTCATCGTCACAATCGTCATCGTCACAATCGTCATCGTCACAATCGTCATCGTCACAATCGTCATCGTCACAATCGTCATCGTCACAATCGTCATCGTCACAATCGTCATCGTCACAATCGTCATCGTCACAATCGTCATCGTCACAATCGTCATCGTCACAATCGTCATCGTCACAATCGTCATCGTCACAATCGTCATCGTCACAATCGTCATCGTCACAATCGTCATCGTCACAATCGTCATCGTCACAATCGTCATCGTCACAATCGTCATCGTCACAATCGTCATCGTCACAATCGTCATCGTCACAATCGTCATCGTCACAATCGTCATCGTCACAATCGTCATCGTCACAATCGTCATCGTCACAATCGTCATCGTCACAATCGTCATCGTCACAATCGTCATCGTCACAATCGTCATCGTCACAATCGTCATCGTCACAATCGTCATCGTCACAATCGTCATCGTCACAATCGTCATCGTCACAATCGTCATCGTCACAATCGTCATCGTCACAATCGTCATCGTCACAATCGTCATCGTCACAATCGTCATCGTCACAATCGTCATCGTCACAATCGTCATCGTCACAATCGTCATCGTCACAATCGTCATCGTCACAATCGTCATCGTCACAATCGTCATCGTCACAATCGTCATCGTCACAATCGTCATCGTCACAATCGTCATCGTCACAATCGTCATCGTCACATCGTCATCGTCACAATCGTCATCGTCACAATCGTCATCGTCACAATCGTCATCGTCACAATCGTCATCGTCACAATCGTCATCGTCACAATCGTCATCGTCACAATCGTCATCGTCACAATCGTCATCGTCACAATCGTCATCGTCACAATCGTCATCGTCACAATCGTCATCGTCACAATCGTCATCGTCACAATCGTCATCGTCACAATCGTCATCGTCACAATCGTCATCGTACAATCGTCATCGTCACAATCGTCATCGTCACAATCGTCATCATCACAATCGTCATCATAACAATCGTCATCAAACAATCGTCATCATCACAATCGTCATCATAACAAATCGTCATCGTCAAATCGTCATCGTCACAATCGTCATCACAACAATCGTCATCGTCACAATCGTCATCGTCAATCGTCATCGTCACAATCGTCATCGTCACAATCGTCATCGTCACAATCGTCATCGTCACAATCGTCATCGTCACAATCGTCATCGTCACAATCGTCATCGTCACAATCGTCATCGTCACAATCGTCATCGTCACAATCGTCATCGTCACAATCGTCATCGTCACAATCGTCATCGTCACAATCGTCATCGTCACAATCGTCATCGTCACAATCGTCATCGTCACAATCGTCATCATAACAATCGTCATCATAACAATCGTCATCATAACAATCGTCATCATAACAATCGTCATCATAACAATCGTCATCATAACAATCGTCATCATAACAATCGTCATCATAACAATCGTCATCATAACAATCGTCATCGTCACAATCGTCATCGTCACAATCGTCATCGTCACATCATCGTCATCCAAATCGTCATCGTCACAATCGTCATCGTCACAATCGTCATCGTCACAATCGTCATCGTCACAATCGTCATCGTCACAATCGTCATCGTCACAATCGTCATCGTCACAATCGTCATCGTCACAATCGTCATCGTCACAATCGTCATCGTCACAATCGTCATCGTCACAATCGTCATCGTCACAATCGTCATCGTCACAATCGTCATCGTCACAATCGTCATCGTCACAATCGTCATCGTCACAATCGTCATCGTCACAATCGTCATCGTCACAATCGTCATCGTCACAATCGTCATCGTCACAATCGTCATCGTCACAATCGTCATCGTCACAATCGTCATCGTCACAATCGTCATCGTCACAATCGTCATCATAACAATCGTCATCATCACAATCGTCATCATCACAATCGTCATCATACAATCGTCATCATCACAATCGTCATCGTCACAATCGTCATCATCACAATCGTCATCATAACAATCGTCATCACACATCGTCATCATAACATCGTCATCATAACAATCGTCATCGTCACAATCGTCATCGTCACAATCGTCATCGTCACAATCGTCATCGTCACAATCGTCATCGTCACAATCGTCATCGTCACAATCGTCATCGTCACAATCGTCATCGTCACAATCGTCATCGTCACAATCGTCATCGTCACAATCGTCATCGTCACAATCGTCATCGTCACAATCGTCATCGTCACAATCGTCATCGTCACAATCGTCATCGTCACATCGTCATCGTCACAATCGTCATCGTCACAATCGTCATCGTCACAATCGTCATCGTCACAATCGTCATCGTCACAATCGTCATCGTCACAATCGTCATCGTCACAATCGTCATCGTCACAATCGTCATCGTCACAATCGTCATCGTCACAATCGTCATCGTCACAATCGTCATCATAACAATCGTCATCGTCACAATCGTCATCTCACAATCGTCATCAAACAATCGTCATCGTCACAATCGTCATCATCACAATCGTCATCGTCACAATCGTCATCGTCACAATCGTCATCGTCACAATCGTCATCGTCACAATCGTCATCGTCACAATCGTCATCGTCACAATCGTCATCGTCACAATCGTCATCGTCACAATCGTCATCGTCACATCGTCATCGTCACAATCGTCATCGTCACAATCGTCATCGTCACAATCGTCATCGTCACATCGTCATCGTCACAATCGTCATCGTCACAATCGTCATCGTCACAATCGTCATCGTCACAATCGTCATCGTCACAATCGTCATCGTCACAATCGTCATCGTCACAATCGTCATCGTCACAATCGTCATCGTCACAATCGTCATCGTCACAATCGTCATCGTCACAATCGTCATCGTCACAATCGTCATCGTCACAATCGTCATCGTCACAATCGTCATCGTCACAATCGTCATCGTCACAATCGTCATCGTCACAATCGTCATCGTCACAATCGTCATCGTCACAATCGTCATCGTCACAATCGTCATCGTCACAATCGTCATCGTCACAATCGTCATCGTCACAATCGTCATCGTCACAATCGTCATCGTCACAATCGTCATCGTCACAATCGTCATCGTCACAATCGTCATCGTCACAATCGTCATCGTCACAATCGTCATCGTCACAATCGTCATCGTCACAATCGTCATCGTCACAATCGTCATCGTCACAATCGTCATCGTCACAATCGTCATCGTCACAATCGTCATCGTCACAATCGTCATCGTCACAATCGTCATCGTCACAATCGTCATCGTCACAATCGTCATCGTCACAATCGTCATCGTCACAATCGTCATCGTCACAATCGTCATCGTCACAATCGTCATCGTCACAATCGTCATCGTCACAATCGTCATCGTCACAATCGTCATCGTCACAATCGTCATCGTCACAATCGTCATCGTCACAATCGTCATCGTCACAATCGTCATCGTCAAATCGTCATCGTCACAATCGTCATCATCGTCACAATCGTCATCGTCACAATCGTCATCGTCACAATCGTCATCGTCACAATCGTCATCGTCACAATCGTCATCGTCACAATCGTCATCGTCACAATCGTCATCGTCACAATCGTCATCGTCACAATCGTCATCGTCACAATCGTCATCGTCACAATCGTCATCATCACAATCGTCATCGTCACAATCGTCATCGTCACAATCGTCATCGTCACAATCGTCATCATCACAATCGTCATCATCACAATCGTCATCATCACAATCGTCATCATCACAATCGTCATCATCACAATCGTCATCATCACAATCGTCATCATCACAATCGTCATCGTCACAATCGTCATCTCACATCGTCATCGTCACAATCGTCATCGTCACAATCGTCATCGTCACAATCGTCATCGTCACAATCGTCATCGTCACAATCGTCATCGTCACAATCGTCATCGTCACAATCGTCATCGTCACAATCGTCATCGTCACAATCGTCATCGTCACAATCGTCATCGTCACAATCGTCATCGTCACAATCGTCATCGTCACAATCGTCATCGTCACAATCGTCATCATCACAATCGTCATCTAACAATCGTCATCGTACAATCGTCATCGTCACAATCGTCATCGTCACAATCGTCATCATAACAATCGTCATCGTAACAATCGTCATCATAACAATCGTCATCATAACAATCGTCATCACATAACATCGTCATCAAGATCGTCATCATAACAATCGTCATCGTCACAATCGTCATCGTCACAATCGTCATCGTCACAATCGTCATCGTCACAATCGTCATCGTCACAATCGTCATCGTCACAATCGTCATCGTCACAATCGTCATCGTCACAATCGTCATCGTCACAATCGTCATCGTCACAATCGTCATCGTCACAATCGTCATCGTCACAATCGTCATCGTCACATCGTCATCGTCACAATCGTCATCGTCACAATCGTCATCGTCACAATCGTCATCGTCACAATCGTCATCGTCACAATCGTCATCGTCACAATCGTCATCGTCACAATCGTCATCGTCACAATCGTCATCGTCACAATCGTCATCGTCACAATCGTCATCGTCACAATCGTCATCATCACAATCGTCATCATAACAATCGCCATCATAACAATCGTCATCATAACAATCGTCATCATAACAATCGTCATCATAACAATCGTCATCATAACAATCGTCATCATACAATCGTCATCATAACAATCGTCATCATACAATCGTCATCACAAGATCGTCATCATAACAATCGTCATCATAAGAATCGTCATCGTCACAATCGTCATCCTCACAATCGTCATCGTCACAATCGTCATCGTCACAATCGTCATCGTCACAATCGTCATCGTCACAATCGTCATCGTCACAATCGTCATCGTCACAATCGTCATCGTCAATCGTCATCGTCACAATCGTCATCGTCACAATCGTCATCGTCACATCGTCATCGTCACAATCGTCATCGTCACAATCGTCATCGTCACAATCGTCATCGTCACAATCGTCATCGTCACAATCGTCATCGTCACAATCGTCATCGTCACAATCGTCATCGTCACAATCGTCATCGTCACAATCGTCATCGTCAAATCGTCATCGTCACAATCGTCATCGTCACAATCGTCATCGTCACAATCGTCATCGTCACAATCGTCATCATCACAATCGTCATCATAACAATCGTCATCATAACACGTCATCATAACAATCGTCATCATCACAATCGTCATCATCACAATCGTCATCGTCACAATCGTCATCGTCACAATCGTCATCGTCACAATCGTCATCGTCACAATCGTCATCGTCACAATCGTCATCGTCACAATCGTCATCGTCACAATCGTCATCGTCACATCGTCATCGTCACAATCGTCATCGTCACAATCGTCATCGTCACAATCGTCATCGTCACAATCGTCATCGTCACAATCGTCATCGTCACAATCGTCATCGTCACAATCGTCATCGTCACAATCGTCATCGTCACAATCGTCATCGTCACAATCGTCATCGTCACAATCGTCATCGTCACAATCGTCATCGTCACAATCGTCATCGTCACAATCGTCATCGTCACAATCGTCATCGTCACAATCGTCATCGTCACAATCGTCATCGTCACAATCGTCATCGTCACAATCGTCATCGTCACAATGTCATCGTCACAATCGTCATCGTCACAATCGTCATCGTCACAATCGTCATCGTCACAATCGTCATCGTCACAATCGTCATCGTCACAATCGTCATCGTCACAATCGTCATCGTCACAATCGTCATCGTCACAATCGTCATCGTCACAATCGTCATCGTCACAATCGTCATCCACAATCGTCATCGTCACAATCGTCATCGTCACAATCGTCATCGTCACAATCGTCATCGTCACAATCGTCATCGTCACAATCGTCATCGTCACAATCGTCATCGTCACAATCGTCATCGTCACAATCGTCATCGTCACAATCGTCATCGTCACAATCGTCATCGTCACAATCGTCATCGTCACAATCGTCATCGTCACAATCGTCATCGTCACAATCGTCATCGTCACAATCGTCATCGTCACAATCGTCATCGTCACAATCGTCATCGTCACAATCGTCATCGTCACAATCGTCATCGTCACAATCGTCATCGTCACATCGTCATCGTCACAATCGTCATCGTCACAATCGTCATCGTCACAATCGTCATCGTCACAATCGTCATCGTCACAATCGTCATCGTCACATCGTCATCGTCACATCGTCATCGTCACAATCGTCATCGTCACAATCGTCATCGTCACAATCGTCATCGTCACAATCGTCATCGTCACAATCATCATCTAACAATCGTCATCATCACAATCGTCATCGTCACAATCGTCATCGTCACAATCGTCATCATCACATCGTCATCGTCACAATCGTCATCATCACAATCGTCATCATAACAATCGTCATCATAACAATCGTCATCATAACAATCGTCATCATCAATCGTCATCGTAACAACGTCATCATCACAATCGTCATCGTCACAATCGTCATCGTCACATCGTCATCGTCACAATCGTCATCGTCACAATCGTCATCGTCACAATCGTCATCGTCACATCGTCATCGTCACAATCGTCATCGTCACAATCGTCATCGTCACAATCGTCATCGTCACAATCGTCATCGTCACAATCGTCATCGTCACAATCGTCATCGTCACAATCGTCATCGTCACAATCGTCATCGTCACAATCGTCATCGAACAATCGTCATCGTAACAATCGTCATCATACAATCGTCATCGTAACAATCGTCATCGTACAATCGTCATCGTCACAATCGTCATCATCACAATCGTCATCGTAACAATCGTCATCATACAATCGTCATCGTCACAATCGTCATCAAACATCGTCATCGTCACAATCGTCATCGTCACAATCGTCATCGTCACAATCGTCATCGTCACAATCGTCATCGTCACAATCGTCATCGTCACAATCGTCATCGTCACAATCGTCATCGTCACAATCGTCATCGTCACAATCGTCATCGTCACAATCGTCATCGTCACAATCGTCATCGTCACAATCGTCATCGTCACAATCGTCATCGTCACAATCGTCATCGTCACAATCGTCATCGTCACATCGTCATCGTCACAATCGTCATCGTCACAATCGTCATCGTCACAATCGTCATCGTCACAATCGTCATCGTCACAATCGTCATCGTCACAATCGTCATCGTCACAATCGTCATCGTCACAATCGTCATCATAACAATCGTCATCATAACAATCGTCATCATAACAATCGTCATCATAACAATCGTCATCATAACAATCGTCATCATAACAATCGTCATCATAAGAATCGTCATCATAAGAATCGTCATCATAACAATCGTCATCATAACAATCGTCATCGTCACAATCGTCATCGTCACAATCGTCATCGTCACAATCGTCATCGTCACAATCGTCATCGTCACAAGCGTCATCGTCACAATCGTCATCGTCACAATCGTCATCGTCACAATCGTCATCGTCACAATCGTCATCGTCACAATCGTCATCGTCACAATCGTCATCGTCACAATCGTCATCGTCACAATCGTCATCGTCACATCGTCATCGTCACAATCGTCATCGTCACAATCGTCATCGTCACAATCGTCATCGTCACAATCGTCATCGTCACAATCGTCATCGTCACAATTCATCGTCACAATCGTCATCGTCACAATCGTCATCGTCACAATCGTCATCGTCACAATCGTCATCGTCAATCGTCATCGTCACAATCGTCATCGTCACAATCGTCATCGTCACAATCGTCATCGTCACAATCGTCATCGTCACAATCGTCATCGTCACAATCGTCATCGTCACAATCGTCATCGTCACAATCGTCATCGTCACAATCGTCATCGTCACAATCGTCATCGTCAAATCGTCATCACACAATCGTCATCACAACAATCGTCATCACATCATCATCATCTCATACATCGTCATCATCACAATCGTCATCATAACAATCGTCATCATCACATCGTCATCATACAATCGTCATCATAATCGTCATCATAAGAATCGTCATCATAACATCGTCATCGTACAATCGTCATCGTCACAATCGTCATCGTCACAATCGTCATCGTCACAATCGTCATCGTCACAATCGTCATCGTCACAATCGTCATCGTCACAATCGTCATCGTCACAATCGTCATCGTCACAATCGTCATCGTCACAATCGTCATCGTCACAATCGTCATCGTCACAATCGTCATCGTCACAATCGTCATCGTCACAATCGTCATCGTCACAATCGTCATCGTCACAATCGTCATCGTCACAATCGTCATCGTCACAATCGTCATCGTCACAATCGTCATCGTCACAATCGTCATCGTCACAATCGTCATCGTCACAATCGTCATCGTCACAATCGTCATCGTCACAATCGTCATCGTCACAATCGTCATCGTCACAATCGTCATCGTCACAATCGTCATCGTCACAATCGTCATCGTCACAATCGTCATCGTCACAATCGTCATCGTCACAATCGTCATCGTCACATCGTCATCGTCACAATCGTCATCGTCACAATCGTCATCGTCACAATCGTCATCGTCACAATCGTCATCGTCACAATCGTCATCGTCACAATCGTCATCGTCACAATCGTCATCGTCACAATCGTCATCGTCACAATCGTCATCGTCACAATCGTCATCGTCACAATCGCATCGCACAATCGTCATCGTCACAATCGTCATCGTCACAATCGTCATCGTCACAATCGTCATCGTCACAATCGTCATCGTCACAATCGTCATCGTCACAATCGTCATCGTCACAATCGTCATCATCACAATCGTCATCGTCACATCGTCATCGTCACAATCGTCATCGTCACAATCGTCATCGTCACAATCGTCATCGTCACAATCGTCATCGTCACTCATCATCATCGTCACAATCGTCATCGTCACAATCGTCATCGTCACAATCGTCATCGTCACAATCGTCATCGTCACAATCGTCATCGTCACAATCGTCACATCGTCAAATCGTCATCGTCACAATCGTCATCACACAATCGTCATCGTCACAATCGTCATCACACAATCGTCATCGTCACAATCGTCATCAAACAATCGTCATCGTCACAATCGTCATCGTACAATCGTCATCGTCACAATCGTCATCGTCCAATCGTCATCGTCACAATCGTCATCGTACAATCGTCATCGTCACAATCGTCATCGTCACAATCGTCATCGTCACAATCGTCATCGTCACAATCGTCATCGTCACAATCGTCATCGTCAATCGTCATCGTCACAATCGTCATCGTCACAATCGTCATCGTCACAATCGTCATCGTCACAATCGTCATCGTCACAATCGTCATCGTCACAATCGTCATCGTCACAATCGTCATCGTCACAATCGTCATCGTCACAATCGTCATCGTCACAATCGTCATCGTCACAATCGTCATCGTCACAATCGTCATCGTCACAATCGTCATCGTCACAATCGTCATCATCGTCACAATCGTCATCGTCACAATCGTCATCGTCACAATCGTCATCGTCACAATCGCCATCGTCATAATTGTCATCGTCACAATCGCCATCGTCACAATCGTCATCGTCACAATCGTCATCGTCACAATCGTCATCACAACAATCGTCATCACACAATCGTCATCATAACAATCGTCATCACACAATCGTCATCATAACAATCGTCATCATAACAATCGTCATCATAACAATCGTCATCAACAATCGTCATCATAACAATCGTCATCATAAGAATCGTCATCATAAGAATCGTCATCATAACAATCGTCATCATCACAATCGTCATCGTCACAATCGTCATCGTCACAATCGTCATCGTCACAATCGTCATCGTCACAATCGTCATCGTCACAATCGTCATCGTCACAATCGTCATCGTCACAATCGTCATCGTCACAATCGTCATCGTCACAATCGTCATCGTCACAATCGTCATCGTCACAATCCTCATCGTCACAATCGTCATCGTCACAATCGTCATCGTCACAATCGTCATCGTCACAATCGTCATCGTCACAATCGTCATCGTCACAATCGTCATCGTCACAATCGTGATCGTCACAATCGTCATCGTCACAATCGTCATCGTGACAATCGTCATCGTCACAATCGTCATCGTCACAATCGTCATCGTCACAATCGTCATCGTCACAATCGTCATCGTCACAATCGTCATCGTCACAATCGTCATCGTCACAAATCGTCATCGTCACAATCGTCATCGTCACAATCGTCATCGTCACAATCGTCATCGTCACAATCGTCCTCATAACAATCGCCATCATAACAATCGTCATCATAACAATCGTCATCATAACAATCGTCATCATAACAATCGTCATCATAACAATCGTCATCATAACAATCGTCATCATAACAATCGTCATCATAACAATCGTCATCATAAGAATCGTCATCATAAGAATCATCATCAAACATCGTCATCGTCACACAATCGTCATCGTCACAATCGTCATCGTCACAATCGTCATCGTCACAATCGTCATCGTCATCACAATCGTCATCGTCACAATCGTCATCGTCACAATCGTCATCGTCACAATCGTCATCGTCACAATCGTCATCGTCACAATCGTCATCGTCACAATCGTCATCGTCACAATCGTCATCGTCACAATCGTCATCGTCACAATCGTCATCGTCACAATCGTCATCGTCACAATCGTCATCGTCACAATCGTCATCGTCACAATCGTCATCGTCACAATCGTCATCGTCACAATCGTCATCGTCACAATCGTCATCGTCACAATCGTCATCGTCGCAATCGTCATCGTCACAGTCGTCATCGTCACAATCGTCATCCTCACAATCGTCGTCCTCCCAATCTTCATCGTCACAATCTTCATCGTCACAATCACAATCGTCATAATCGTCATCGTCACGATCGTCATCGTCACGATCGTCATCGTCACAATCGTGATCGTCACAATCGTCATCGTCACAATCGTCATCGTGACATTCGTCATCGTCACAATCGTCATCATCACAATCGTCATCGTCACAATCGTCATCGTCACAATCGTCATCGTAACAATCGTCATCGTCACAATCGTCATCGTCACAATCGTCATCGTCACAATCGTCATCGTCACAATCGTCATCGTCACAATCGTCATCGTCACAATCGTCATCGTCACAATCGTCATCGTCACAATCGTCATCGTCACAATCGTCATCGTCAAAATCGTCATCGTCACAATCGTCATCACAACAATCGTCATCACAACAATCGTCATCACAACAATCATCATCATAACAATCGTCATCATAACAATCGTCATCATAACAATCGTCATCATAACAATCGTCATCATAACAATCGTCATCATAAGAATCGTCATCATAAGAATCGTCATCATAACAATCGTCATCATAACAATCGTCATCATAACAATCGTCATCATAACAATCGTCATCATAACAATCATCATCATAACAATCGTCATCATAACAATCGTCATCATCACAATCGTCATCGTCACAATCGTCATCGTCACCATCGTCATCGTCACAATCGTCATCGTCACAATCGTCATCGTCACAATCGTCATCGTCACAATCGTCATCGTCACAATCGTCATCGTCACAATCGTCATCGTCACAATCGTCATCGTCACAATCGTCATCGTCACAATCGTCATCGTCACAATCGTCATCGTCACAATCGTCATCGTCACAATCGTCATCGTCACAATCGTCATCGTCACAATCGTCATCGTCACAATCGTCATCGTCACAAGCGTCATCGTCACAATCGTCATCGTCACAATCGTCATCGTCACAATCGTCATCGTCACAATCGTCATCGTCACAATCGTCATCGTCACAATCGTCATCGTCACAATCGTCATCGTCACAATCGTCATCGTCACAATCGTCATCGTCACAATCGTCGTCACAATCGTCATCGTCACAATCGTCATCGTCACAATCGTCATCGTCACAATCGTCATCGTCACATCGTCATCACAACAATCGTCATCATCACAATCGTCATCACAACAATCGTCATCCAACAATCGTCATCAAACAATCGTCATCATAACAATCGTCATCATCCAATCGTCATCATAACAATCGTCATCATAACAATCGTCATCATAAATCGTCATCATAACAATCGTCATCATAACAATCGTCATCATCAAATCGTCATCGTCACAATCGTCATCGTCACATCGTCATCGTCACAATCGTCATCGTCACAATCGTCATCGTCACAATCGTCATCGTCACAATCGTCATCGTCACAATCGTCATCGTCACAATCGTCATCGTCACAATCGTCATCGTCACAATCGTCATCGTCACAATCGTCATCGTCACAATCGTCATCGTCACAATCGTCATCGTCACAATCGTCATCGTCACAATCGTCATCGTCACAATCGTCATCGTCACAATCGTCATCGTCACAATCGTCATCGTCACAATCGTCATCGTCACAATCGTCATCGTCACATCGTCATCGTCACAATCGTCATCGTCACAATCGTCATCGTCACAATCGTCATCGTCACAATCGTCATCGTCACAATCGTCATCGTCACAATCGTCATCGTCACAATCGTCATCGTCACAATCGTCATCGTCACAATCGTCATCGTCACAATCGTCATCGTCACAATCGTCATCTTCACAATCGTCATCATAACAATCGTCATCATAACAATCGTCATCATAACAATCGTCATCATAACAATCGTCATCATAACAATCGTCATCATAACAATCGTCATCATAAGAATCGTCATCATAAGAATCGTCATCATAAGAATCGTCATCATAACAATCGTCATCATAACAATCGTCATCGTCCATCGTCATCGTCACAATCGTCATCGTCACATCGTCATCGTCACAATCGTCATCGTCACAATCGTCATCGTCACAATCGTCATCGTCACAATCGTCATCGTCACAATCGTCATCGTCACAATCGTCATCGTCACAATCGTCATCGTCACAATCGTCATCGTCACAATCGTCATCGTCACAATCGTCATCGTCACAATCGTCATCGTCACAATCGTCATCGTCACAATCGTCATCGTCACAATCGTCATCGTCACAATCGTCATCGTCACAATCGTCATCGTCACAATCGTCATCGTCACAATCGTCATCGTCACAATCGTCATCGTCACAATCGTCATCGTCACAATCGTCATCGTCACAATCGTCATCGTCACAATCGTCATCATCACAATCGTCATCGTCACATCGTCATCGTCCAATCACAACATCGTCACAATCGTCATCGTCACAATCGTCATCGTCACAATCGTCATCGTCACAATCGTCATCGTCACAATCGTCATCGTCACAATCGTCATCGTCACAATCGTCATCGTCACAATCGTCATCGTCACAATCGTCATCGTCACAATCGTCATCGTCACAATCGTCATCGTCACAATCGTCATCGTCACAATCGTCATCGTCACAATCGTCATCGTCACAATCGTCATCGTCACAATCGTCATCGTCACAATCGTCATCGTCACAATCGTCATCGTCACAATCGTCATCGTCACAATCGTCATCGTCACAATCGTCATCGTCACAATCGTCATCGTCACAATCGTCATCGTCACAATCGTCATCGTCACAATCGTCATCGTCACAATCGTCATCCTCACAATCGTCATCGTCACAATCGTCATCGTCACAATCGTCATCGTCACAATCGTCATCCTCACAATCGTCATCGTCCAATCGTCATCGTCCAATCGTCATCGTCACAATCGTCATCGTCACAATCGTCATCGTCACAATCGTCATCGTCACAATCGTCATCGTCACAATCGTGATCGTCACAATCGTCATTTCACATTCGTCATCGTGACAATCGTCATCGTCACAATCGCCATCGTCACAATCGTCATCGTCACAATCGTCATCGTCACAATCGTCATCGTCACAATCGTCATCGTCACAATCGTCATCGTCACAATCGTCATCACACAATCGTCATCAAACAATCGTCATCATAACAATCGTCATCATAACAATCGTCATCATAACAATCGTCATCATAACAATCGTCATCATCAGAATCGTCATCATAGGAATCGTCATCATAACAATCGTCATCATAACAATCGTCATCATAACAATCGTCATCATAACAATCGTCATCATAACAATCGTCATCATAACAATCGTCATCGTCACAATCGTCATCGTCACAATCGTCATCGTCACAATCGTCATCGTCACAATCGTCATCGTCACAATCGTCATCGTCACAATCGTCATCGTCACAATCGTCATCGTCACAATCGTCATCGTCACAATCGTCATCGTCACAATCGTCATCGTCACAATCGTCATCGTCACAATCGTCATCGTCACAATCGTCATCGTCACAATCGTCATCGTCACAATCGTCATCGTCACAATCGTCATCGTCACAATCGTCATCCTCACAATCTTCATCGTCACAATCGTCATCGTCACAATCGTCATCGTCACAATCGTCATCGTCACAATCGTCATCGTCACAATCGTCATCGTCACAATCGTCATCGTCACAATCGTCATCGTCACATTCGTCATCGTGACAATCGTCATCGTCACAATCGTCATCGTCACAATCGTCATCGTCACAATCGTCATCGTCACAATCGTCATCGTCATAATCCTCATCGTCACAATCGTCATCGTCACAATCGTCATCGTCACAATCGTCATCGTCACAATCGTCATCGTCACAATCGTCATCGTCACAATCGTCATCGTCACAATCGTCATCGTCACAATCGTCATCGTCACAATCATCCACAACAATCGTCATCACAACATCGTCATCATAACAATCATCATAACAATCGTCATCATAATAATCGTCATCATAACAATCGTCATCATCAGAATCGTCATCATAAGAATCGGCATTAACAATCGTCATCATAACAATCGTCATCATAACAATCGTCATCGTCACAATCGTCATCGTCACAATCGTCATCGTCACAATCGTCATCGTCACAATCGTCATCGTCACAATCGTCATCGTCACAATCGTCATCGTCACAATCGTCATCGTCACAATCGTCATCGTCACAACGTCATTTTCATTTCACAATCGTCATCGTCACATCGTCATCCTCACAATCGTCATCGTCACAATCGTCATCGTCACAATCGTCATCGTCACAATCGTCATCGTCACAATCGTCATCCTCACAATCATCATCGTCACAATCTCATCGTCACAATCGTCATCGTCACAATCGTCATCGTCACAATCGTCATCGTCACAATCGTCATCGTCACAATCGTCATCGTCACAATCGTCATCGTCACATCGTCATCGTGACAATCGTCATCGTCACAATCGTCATCGTCACAATCGTCATCGTCACAATCGTCATCATCAAATCGTCATCGTCATATCCTCATCGTCACAATCGTCATCGTCACATCGTCATCGTCACAATCGTCATCGTCACAATCGTCATCGTCACAATCGTCATCGTCACAATCGTCATCGTCACAATCGTCATCTCACAATCGTCATCACACAATCGTCATCACACAATCGTCATCATAACAATCATCATCGTCACAATCGTCATCATAACAATCGTCATCATAACAATCGTCATCATAACAATCGTCGTCATAAGATCGTCATCATAAGAATCGTCGTCATAACAATCGTCATCATACAATCGTCATCATAACAATCGTCATCATAACAATCGTCATCGTCACAATCGTCATCGTCACAATCGTCATCGTCACCATCGTCATCGTCACAATCGTCATCGTCACAATCGTCATCGTCACAATCGTCATCGTCACAATCGTCATCGTCACAATCGTCATCGTCACAATCGTCATCGTCACAATCGTCATCGTCACAATCGTCATCGTCACATCGTCATCCTCACAATCGTCATCGTCACAATCGTCATCGTCACAATCGTCATCGTCACAATCGTCATCCTCACAATCGTCATCCTCACAATCTTCATCGTCACAATCGTCATCGTCACAATCGTCATCGTCACAATCGTCATCGTCACAATCGTCATCGTCACAATCGTGATCGTCACAATCGTGATCGTCACAATCGTCATCGTCACATTCGTCATCGTGACAATCGTCATCGTCACAATCGCCATCGTCACAATCGTCATCGTCACAATCGTCATCGTCACAATCGTCATCGTCACAATCGTCATCGTCACAATCGTCATCCTCACAATCGTCATCACAACAATCGTCATCACAACAATCGTCATCATAACAATCGTATCATAACAATCCATCATAACAATCGTCATCATCACAATCGTCATCATCACAAATCGTCATCATAGAATCGTCATCATAACAATCGTCATCATAAACAATCGTCATCATAACAATCGTCATCATACAATCGTCATCATCAGAATCGTCATCATAAACAATCGTCATCGTCGCAATCGTCATCGTCACAATCGTCATCGTCACAATCGTCATCGTCACAATCATCATCGTCACAATCGTCATCGTCACAATCGTCATCGTCACAATCGTCATCGTCACAATCGTCATCGTCACAATCGTCATCGTCACAATCGTCATCGTCACAATCGTCATCGTCACAATCGTCCTCGTCACAATCGTCATGTCACAATCGTCATCGTCACAATCGTCATCGTCACATCGTCATCTCAATCGTCATCGTCACAATCCTCATCGTCACAATCGTCATCGTCACAATCGTCATCGTCACAATCGTCATCGTCACAATCGTCATCGTCACAATCGTGATCGTCACAATCGTGATCGTCACAATCGTCATCGTCACATTCGTCATCGTGACAATCGTCATCGTCACAATCGTCATCGTCACAATCGTCATCGTCACAATCGTCATCGTCACAATCGTCATCGTCACAATCGTCATCGTCACAATCGTCATCGTCACAATCGTCATCGTCACAATCGTCATCGTCACAATCGTCATCGTCACAATCGTCATCGTCACAATCGTCATCGTCACAATCGTCATCGTCACAATCGTCATCGTCACAATCGTCATCCTCACAATCGTCATCACAACAATCGTCATCACAACAATCGTCATCAAACACATCATATCATAACTCGTCATCATAACAATCGTCATCATAACAATCGTCATCATCACAATCGCCATCATAACAATCGTCATCATAACAATCGTCATCATACAATCGTCATCATAACAATCGTCATCGTCACAATCGTCATCGTCACAATCGTCATCGTCACAATCGTCATCGTCACAATCGTCATCGTCACATCGTCATCTCACAATCGTCATCGTCACAATCGTCATCGTCACAATCGTCATCGTCACAATCGTCATCGTCACATCGTCATCGTCACAATCGTCATCCTCACAATCGTCATCGTCACAATCGTATCGTCACAATCGTCATCGTCACAATCGTCATCGTCACAATCGTCATCTCACATCATCATCGTCACAATCTTCCATCGTCACAATCGTCATCGTCACAATCGTCATCGTCACAATCGTCATCGTCACAATCGTCATCGTCACAATCGTCATCGTCACAATCGTCATCGTCACAATCGTTCATCGTCACATCGTCATCGTCACAATCGTCATCGTCACAATCGTCATCGTCACAATCGTCATCGTCACAATCGTCATCGTCACAATCGTCATCGTCACATCCTCATCGTCACAATCGTCATCGTCACAATCGTCATCGTCACCATCGTCATCGTCACAATCGTCATCGTCACAATCGTCATCGTCACAATCGTCATCGTCACAATCGTCATCCTCACAATCGTCATCACAACAATCGTCATCACAACATCGTCATCATAACAATCATCATCATAACAATCGTCATCATAACAATCGTCCATCATAACAATCGTCATCATAACACGTCATCATAAGAATCGTCATCATCAGAATCGTCATCATAACAATCGTCATCATCAGAATCGTCATCATAACATCGTCATCGATCGTCATCGTCACAATCGTCATCGTCACAATCGTCATCGTCACAATCGTCATCGTCACAATCGTCATCGTCACAATCGTCATCGTCACAATCGTCATCGTCACAATCGTCATCGTCACAATCGTCATCGTCACAATCGTCATCGTCACAATCGTCATCGTCACAATCGTCATCGTCACAATCATCATCGTCACAATCGTCATCGTCACAAATCATGATCGTCACAATCGTCATCGTCACAATCATCATCGTCACAATCGTCATCGTCACAATCGTCATCGTCACAACCATCGTCTCGTCACAATCGTCATCGTCACAATCGTCATCGTCACAATCGTCATCGTCACAATCGTCCTCATAACAATCGCCATCATAACAATCGTCATCATAACAATCGTCATCATAACAATCGTCATCATAACAATCGTCATCATAACAATCGTCATCATAAGAATCGTCATCATAAGAATCGTCATCATAAGAATCGTCATCATAAGAATCGTCATCATAACAATCGTCATCGTCACCATCGTCATCGTCACAATCGTCATCGTCACAATCGTCATCGTCACAATCGTCATCGTCACAATCGTCATCGTCACAATCGTCATCGTCACAATCGTCATCGTCACAATCGTCATCGTCACAATCGTCATCGTCACATCGTCATCGTCACAATCGTCATCGTCACAATCGTCATCGTCACATCGTCATCGTCACAATCGTCATCGTCACATCGTCATCCTCACAATCGTCATCGTCACAATCGTCATCGTCACAATCGTCATCGTCACAATCGTCATCGTCACAATCGTCATCGTCACAATCGTCATCGTCACAATCGTCATCGTCACAATCGTCATCGTCACAATCGTCATCGTCACAATCGTCATCGTCACAATCGTCATCGTCACAATCGTCATCGTCACAATCGTCATCGCACAATCGTCATCTCACAATCGTCATCGTCACAATCGTCATCGTCACAATCGTCATCGTCACAATCGTCATCGTCACAATCGTCATCGTCACATCGTCATCGTCACAATCGTCATCGTCACAATCGTCATCGTCACAATCGTCATCGTCACAATCGTCAGTCACAATCGTCATCGTCACAATCGTCATCGTCACAATCGTCACGTCACAATCGTCATCGTCACAATCGTCATCGTCACAATCATCGTCACAATCGTCATCATCACAATCGTCATCGTCACAATCGTCATCACACAATCGTCATCACAACAATCGTCATCATCAACAATCGTCATCATAACAATCGTCATCATAACAATCGTCATCATCACAATCGTCATCATCACAATCGTCATCATAACAATCGTCATCATACAATCGTCAATCATAACAATCGTCATCATAACAATCGTCATCATAACAATCGTCATCATAACAATCGTCATCATAAGTCACAATCGCATCGTCACAATCGTCATCGTCACAATCGATCGTCACAATCGTCATCGTCACATCGTCATCGTCACAATCGTCATCGTCACAATCGTCATCGTCACAATCGTCATCGTCACATCGTCATCGTCACAATCGTCATCGTCACAATCGTCATCGTCACAATCGTTCGTCACAATCGTCATCGTCACAATCGTCATCGTCACAATCGTCATCGTCACAATCGTCATCGTCACAATCGTCATCGTCACAATCGTCATCGTCACATCGTCATCGTCACAATCGTCATCGTCACAATCGTCATCGTCACAATCGTCATCGTCACAATCGTCATCGTACAATCGTCATCATAACAATCGTCATCATACAATCGTCATCATACAATCGTCATCATACATCGTCATCTAACAATCGTCATCATAACAATCGTCATCATAACATCGTCATCATACAATCGTCATCATAACAATCGTCATCATACAATCGTCATCGATCGTCATCGTCACAGTCATCGTCACAATCGTCATCGTCACAATCGTCATCGTCACAATCGTCATCGTCACAATCGTCATCGTCACAATCGTCATCGTCACAATCGTCATCGTCACAATCGTCATCGTCACAATCGTCATCGTCACAATCGTCATCGTCACAATCGTCATCGTCACAATCGTCATCGTCACAATCGTCATCGTCACAATCGTCATCTCACAATCGTCATCGTCACAATCGTCATCGTCACAATCGTCATCGTCACAATCGTCATCGTCACAATCGTCATCGTCACAATCGTCATCGTCACAATCGTCATCGTCACAATCGTCATCGTCACAATCGTCATCGTCACAATCGTCATCGTCACAATCGTCATCGTCACAATCGTCATCGTCACAATCGTCATCGTCACAATCGTCATCGTCACAATCGTCATCGTCACAATCGTCATCGTCACAATCGTCATCGTCACAATCGTCATCGTCACAATCGTCATCGTCACAATCGTCATCGTCACAATCGTCATCGTCACAATCGTCATCGTCACAATCGTCATCGTCACAATCGTCATCGTCACAATCGTCATCGTCACAATCGTCATCGTCACAATCGTCATCGTCACAATCGTCATCGTCACAATCGTCATCGTCACAATCGTCATCGTCACAATCGTCATCGTCACAATCCATCGTCACAATCGTCATCCAACAATCGTCATCGTCACAATCGTCATCACAATCGTCATCATAACAATCGTCATCATAACAATCGTCATCATACAATCGTCATCATCAAATCGTCATCATAACATCGTCATCATACAATCGTCATCATACAATCGTCATCATAACAATCGTCATCATAACAATCGTCATCAACATCGTCATCATAACAATCGTCATCGTACAATCGTCATCGTCACAATCGTCATCGTCACAATCGTCATCGTCACAATCGTCATCGTCACAATCGTCATCGTCACAATCGTCATCGTCACAATCGTCATCGTCACAATCGTCATCGTCACAATCGTCATCGTCACAATCGTCATCGTCACAATCGTCATCGTCACAATCGTCATCGTCACAATCGTCATCGTCACAATCGTCATCGTCACAATCGTCATCGTCACAATCGTCATCGTCACAATCGTCATCTCACAATCGTCATCGTCACAATCGTCATCGTCACAATCGTCATCGTCACAATCGTCATCGTCACAATCGTCATCGTCACAATCGTCATCGTCACAATCGTCATCGTCACAATCGTCATCGTCACAATCGTCATCGTCACAATCGTCATCGTCACAATCGTCATCGTCACAATCGTCATCGTCACAATCGTCATCGTCACAATCGTCATCACAATCGTCATCGTCACAATCGTCATCGTCACAATCGTCATCGTCACAATCGTCATCGTCACAATCGTCTTCGTCACAATCGTCATCGTCACAATCGTTATCGTCACAATCGTCATCGTCACATCGTCATCGTCACAATCGTCATCGTCACAACGTCATCTCATCACACAATCGTCATCATAACAATCGTCATCATAACAATCGTCATCATACAATCGTCATCATAACAATCGTCATCATCACAATCGTCATCATAACATCGTCATCATACAATCGTCATCATAAATCGTCATCGTACAATCGTCATCGTCACATCGTCATCGTCACAATCGTCATCGTCACAATCGTCATCCACAATCGTCATCGTCACATCGTCATCGTCACAATCGTCATCGTCACAATCGTCATCGTCACAATCGTCATCGTCACAATCGTCATCGTCACAATCGTCATCGTCACAATCGTCATCGTCACAATCGTCATCGTCACAATCGTCATCGTCACAATCGTCATCGTCACAATCGTCATCGTCACAATCGTCATCTCACAATCGTCATCGTCACAATCGTCATCGTCACAATCGTCATCGTCACAATCGTCATCGTCACAATCGTCATCGTCACAATCGTCATCGTCACAATCGTCATCGTCACAATCGTCATCGTCACAATCGTCATGTCACATCGTCATCGTCACAATCGTCATCGTCACAATCGTCATCGTCACAATCGTCATCGTCACATCGTCATCGTCACAATCGTCATCGTCACAATCGTCATCGTCACAATCGTCATCGTCACAATCGTCATCGTCACATCGTCATCGTCACAATCGTCATCGTCACAATCGTCATCGTCACAATCGTCATCGTCACAATCGTCATCGTCACAATCGTCATCACAACAATCGTCATCACAACAATCGTCATCATAACAATCGTCATCATAACAATCGTCATCATACAATCGTCATCATACAATCGTCATCATCACAATCGTCATCATAACAATCGTCATCATAACATCGTCATCATAACAATCGTCATCATACAATCGTCATCAAACAATCGTCATCGTAACAATCGTCATCATAAATCGTCATCATAACAATCGTCATCGTCACAATCGTCATCGTCACAATCGTCATCGTCACAATCGTCATCGTCACAATCGTCATCGTCACAATCGTCATCGTCACAATCGTCATCGTCACAATCGTCATCGTCACAATCGTCATCGTCACAATCGTCATCGTCACAATCGTCATCGTCACAATCGTCATCGTCACAATCGTCATCGTCACAATCGTCATCGTCACAATCGTCATCGTCACAATCGTCATCGTCACAATCGTCATCGTCACAATCGTCATCGTCACAATCGTCATCGTCACAATCGTCATCGTCACAATCGTCATCGTCACAATCGTCATCGTCACAATCGTCATCGTCACAATCGTCATCGTCACAATCGTCATCGTCACAATCGTCATCGTCACAATCGTCATCGTCACAATCGTCATCGTCACAATCGTCATCGTCACAATCGTCATCGTCACAATCGTCATCGTCACAATCGTCATCGTCACAATCGTCATCGTCACAATCGTCATCGTCACAATCGTCATCGTCACAATCGTCATCGTCACAATCGTCATCGTCACAATCGTCATCGTCACAATCGTCATCGTCACAATCGTCATCGTCACAATCGTCATCACAACAATCGTCATCACAACAATCGTCATCATAACAATCGTCATCATAACAATCGTCATCATAACAATCGTCATCATAACAATCGTCATCATAACAATCGTCATCATAACAATCGTCATCATAACAATCGTCATCATAACAATCGTCATCATAACAATCGTCATCGTCACAATCGTCATCGTCACAATCGTCATCGTCACAATCGTCATCGTCACAATCGTCATCGTCACAATCGTCATCGTCACAATCGTCATCGTCACAATCGTCATCGTCACAATCGTCATCGTCACAATCGTCATCGTCACAATCGTCATCGTCACAATCGTCATCGTCACAATCGTCATCGTCACAATCGTCATCGTCACAATCGTCATCGTCACAATCGTCATCGTCACAATCGTCATCGTCACAATCGTCATCGTCACAATCGTCATCGTCACAATCGTCATCGTCACAATCGTCATCGTCACAATCGTCATCGTCACAATCGTCATCGTCACAATCGTCATCGTCACAATCGTCATCGTCACAATCGTCATCGTCACATTCGTCATCGTCACAATCGTCATCGTCACAATCGTCATCGTCACAATCGTCATCGTCACAATCGTCATCGTCACAATCGTCATCGTCACAATCGTCATCGTCACAATCGTCATCGTCACAATCGTCATCGTCACAATCGTCATCGTCACAATCGTCATCGTCACAATCGTCATCGTCACAATCGTCATCGTCACAATCGTCATCATCACAATCGTCATCACAACAATCGTCATCACAACAATCGTCATCATAACAATCGTCATCATAACAATCGTCATCATAACAATCGTCATCATAACAATCGTCATCATCACAATCGTCATCATAACAATCGTCATCATAACAATCGTCATCGTCACAATCGTCATCGTCACAATCGTCATCGTCACAATCGTCATCGTCACAATCGTCATCGTCACAATCGTCATCGTCACAATCGTCATCGTCACAATCGTCATCGTCACAATCGTCATCGTCACAATCGTCATCGTCACAATCGTCATCGTCACAATCGTCATCGTCACAATCGTCATCGTCACAATCGTCATCGTCACAATCGTCATCGTCACAATCGTCATCATCACAATCGTCATCGTCACAATCGTCATCGTCACAATCGTCATCGTCACAATCGTCATCGTCACAATCGTCATCGTCACAATCGTCATCGTCACAATCGTCATCGTCACAATCGTCATCGTCACAATCGTCATCGTCACAATCGTCATCGTCACAATCGTCATCGTCACAATCGTCATCGTCACAATCGTCATCGTCACAATCGTCATCGTCACAATCGTCATCGTCACAATCGTCATCGTCACAATCGTCATCGTCACAATCGTCATCGTCACAATCGTCATCACAACAATCGTCATCACAACAATCGTCATCATAACAATCATCATAACAATCGTCATCATAACAATCGTCATCATAACAATCGTCATCATAAGAATCGTCATCATAAGAATCGTCATCATAACAATCGTCATCGTCACAATCGTCATCGTCACAATCGTCATCGTCACAATCGTCATCGTCACAATCGTCATCGTCACAATCGTCATCGTCACAATCGTCGTCGTCACAATCGTCGTCGTCACAATCGTCGTCGTCACAATCGTGATCGTCACAATCGTGATCGTCACAATCGTCATCGTCACAATCGTCATCGTCACAATCGTCATCGTCACAATCGTCATCGTCACAATCGTCATCGTCACAATCGTCATCATCACAATCGTCATCGTCACAATCGTCATCGTCACAATCGTCATCGTCACAATCGTCATCGTCACAATCGTCATCGTCACAATCGTCATCGTCACAATCGTCATCGTCACAATCGTCATCGTCACAATCGTCATCCTCACAATCGTCATCACAACAATCGTCATCACAACAATCGTCATCATAACAATCATCATCAAACAATCGTCATCATAACAATCGCCATCATAACAATCGTCATCATAAGAATCGTCATCATAAGAATCGTCATCATAACAATCGTCATCGTCACAATCGTCATCGTCACAATCGTCATCGTCACAATCGTCATCGTCACAATCGTCATCGTCACAATCGTCATCGTCACAATCGTCATCGTCACAATCGTCATCGTCACAATCGTCATCGTCACAATCGTCATCGTCACAATCGTCATCGTCACAATCGTCATCGTCACAATCGTCATCGTCACAATCGTCATCGTCACAATCGTCATCGTCACAATCGTCATCGTCACAATCGTCATCGTCACAATCGTCATCACAACAATCGTCATCACAACAATCGTCATCACAACAATCGTCATCATAACAATCGTCATCATAACAAACGTCATCATAACAATCGTCATCATCAGAATCGTCATCATCAGAATCGTCATCATAACAATCGTCATCATAACAATCGTCATCATAACAATCGTCATCATAACAATCGTCATCATAAGAATCGTCATCATAACAATCGTCATCGTCACATCGTCACAATCGTCATCGTCACAATCGTCATCGTCACAATCGTCATCGTCACAATCGTCATCGTTACAATCGTCATCTTCACAATCGTCATCGTCACAATCGTCATCCTCACAATCGTCATCGTCACAATCGTCATCGTCACAATCGTCATCGTCACAATCGTCATCGTCACAATCGTCATCCTCACAATCGTCATCCTCACAATCTTCATCATCACAATCGTCATCGTCACAATCGTCATCGTCACAATCGTCATCGTCACAATCGTCATCGTCACAATCGTGATCGTCACAATCGTGATCGTCACAATCGTCATTGTCACATTCGTCATCGTCACAATCGTCATCGTCACAATCGTCATCGTCACAATCGTCATCGTCACAATCGTCATCGTCACAATCGTCATCGTCACAATCGTCATCGTCACAATCGTCGTCGTCACAATCGTGATCGTCACAATCATGATCGTCACAATCGTGATCGTCACAATCATCATCGTCACAATCGTCATCGGCACAATCGTCATCGTCACCATCGTCATCGTCACCATCGTCATCGTCACAATCGTCATCATCACAATCGTCGTCGTCACAATCGTCCTCATAACAATCGCCATCATAACAATCGTCATCATAACAATCGTCATCATAACAATCGTCATCATAACAATCGTCGTCATAAGAATCGTCGTCATAAGAATCGTCGTCATAAGAATCGTCATCATAAGAATCGTCATCATAAGAATCGTCATCATAACAATCGTCATCGATCGTCATCGTCACAATCGTCATCGTCACAATCGTCGTCGTCACAATCGTCATCGTCACAATTGTCATCGTCACAATAGTCATCGTCACAATCGCCCTCGTCACAATCGTCATCGTCACAATCGTCATCGTCACAATCGTCATCATCACAATCGTCATCGTCACAATCGTCATCGTCACAATCGTCATCCTCACAATCGTCATCGTCACAATCGTCATCGTCACAATCGTCATCGTCACAATCGTCATCGTCACAAACGTCATCGTCACAATCGTCATCGAAACAATCGTCATCGTCACAATCGTCATCGTCACAATCGTCATCGTCACAATCGTCATCGTCACAATCGTCATCGTGACTATCGTCATCGTCACAATCGTCATCGTCACAATCGTCATCCTCACAATCGTCATCCTCACAATCGTCATCCTCACAATCTTCATCGTCACAACGTCATCGTCACAATCGTCATCGTCACAATCGTCATCGTCACAATCGTCATCGTCACAATCGTCATCGTCACAATCGTCATCGTCACAATCGTCATCGTCACAATCGTCATCGTCACAATCGTCATCGTCACAATCGTCATCGTCACAATCGTCATCGTCACAATCGTCATCGTCACAATCGTCATCGTCACAATCGTCATCGTCACAATCGTCATCGTCACAATCGTCATCGTCACAATCGTCATCGTCACAATCGTCATCACAACAATCGTCATCACAACAATCGTCATCACAACAATCGTCATCATAACAATCGTCATCATAACAATCGTCATCATAACAATCGTCATCATCAGAATCGTCATCATAAGAATCGTCATCATAACAATCGTCATCATAACAATCGTCATCATAACAATCGTCATCATAACAATCGTCATCGTCACAATCGTCATCGTCACAATCGTCATCGTCACAATCGTCATCGTCACAATCGTCATCGTCACAATCGTCATCGTCACAATCGTCATCGTCACAATCGTCATCGTCACAATCGTCATCGTCACAATCGTCATCTTCACAATCGTCATCGTCACAATCGTCATCGTCACAATCGTCATCGTCACAATCGTCATCCTCACAATCGTCATCGTCACAATCATCATCGTCACAATCGTCATCGTCACAATCGTCATCCTCACAATCGTCATCCTCACAATCTTCATCGTCACAATCGTCATCGTCACAATCGTCATCGTCACAATCGTCATCGTCACAATCGTGATCGTCACAATCGTGATCGTCACAATCGTGATCGTCACAATCGTCATCGTCACATTCGTCATCGTGACAATCGTCATCGTCACAATCGTCATCGTCACAATCGTCATCGTCACAATCGTCATCGTCACAATCGTCATCGTCACAATCGTCATCGTCACAATCGTCATCGTCACAATCGTCATCGTCACAATCGTCATCGTCACAATCGTCATCGTCACAATCGTCATCGTCACAATCGTCATCTTCACAATCGTCATCACAACAATCGTCATCACAACAATCGTCATCATAACAATCGTCATCATAACAATCGTCATCATAACAATCGTCATCATAACAATCGTCATCATCAGAATCGTCATCATAAGAATCGTCATCATAAGAATCGTCATCATAACAATCGTCATCATAAGAATCGTCATCGTCACAATCGTCATCGTCACAATCGTCATCGTCACAATCGTCATCGTCACAATCGTCATCGTCACAATCGTCATCGTCACAATCGTCATCGTCACAATCGTCATCGTCACAATCGTCATCGTCACAATCGTCATCGTTACAATCGTCATCGTCACAATCGTCATCGTCACAATCGTCATCCTCACAATCGTCATCGTCACAATCGTCATCGTCACAATCGTCATCGTCACAATCGTCATCGTCACAATCGTCATCCTCACAATCGTCATCCTCACAATCTTCATCGTCACAATCGTCATCGTCACAATCGTCATCGTCACAATCGTCATCGTCACAATCGTCATCGTCACAATCGTGATCGTCACAATCGTGATCGTCACAATCGTCATTGTCACATTCGTCATCGTGACAATCGTCATCGTCACAATCGTCATCGTCACAATCGTCATCGTCACAATCGTCATCATCACAATCGTCATCATCATAATCCTCATCGTCACAATCGTCATCGTCACAATCGTCATCGTCACAATCGTCATCGTCACAATCGTCATCGTCACAATCGTCATCGTCACAATCGTCATCGTCACAATCGTCATCCTCACAATCGTCATCACAACAATCGTCATCACAACAATCGTCATCATAACAATCATTATCATAACAATCGTCATCATAACAATCGTCATCATAACAATCGTCATCATCAGAATCGTCATCATAAGAATCGTCATCATAACAATCGTCATCGTCACAATCGTCATCGTCACAATCGTCATCGTCACAATCGTCATCGTCACAATCGTCATCGTCACAATCGTCATCGTCACAATCGTCATCGTCACAATCGTCATCGTCACAATCGTCATCGTCACAATCATCATCGTCACAATCGTCGTCGTCACAATCGTCGTCGTCACAATCGTGATCGTCACAATCATGATCGTCACAATCGTGATCGTCACAATCATCATCGTCACAATCGTCATCGGCACAATCGTCATCGTCACCATCGTCATAGTCACCATCGTCATCGTCACAATCGTCATCATCACAATCGTCGTCGTCACAATCGTCCTCATAACAATCGCCATCATAACAATCGTCATCATAACAATCGTCATCATAACAATCGTCATCATAACAATCGTCGTCATAAGAATCGTCGTCATAAGAATCGTCGTCATAAGAATCGTCATCATAAGAATCGTCATCATAAAAATCGTCATCGATCGTCATCGTCACAATCGTCATCGTCACAATCGTCGTCGTCACAATCGTCATCGTCACAATTGTCATCGTCACAATAGTCATCGTCACAATCGTCCTCGTCACAATCGTCATCGTCACAATCGTCATCGTCACAATCGTCATCGTCACAATCGTCATCGTCACAATCGTCATCGTCACAATCGTCATCGTCACAATCGTCATCGTCACAATCGTCATCGTCACAATCGTCATCGTCACAATCGTCATCGTCACAATCGTCATCGTCACAAACGTCATCGTCACAATCGTCATCGAAACAATCGTCATCGTCACAATCGTCATCGTCACAATCGTCATCGTCACAATCGTCATCGTCACAATCGTCATCGTGACTATCGTCATCGTCACAATCGTCATCGTCACAATCGTCATCCTTACAATCGTCATCCTCACAATCGTCATCCTCACAATCTTCATCGTCACAACGTCATCGTCACAATCGTCATCGTCACAATCGTCATCGTCACAATCGTCATCGTCACAATCGTCATCGTCACAATCGTCATCGTCACAATCGTCATCGTCACAATCGTCATCGTCACAATCGTCATCGTCACAATCGTCATCGTCACAATCGTCATCGTCACAATCGTCATCGTCACAATCGTCATCCTCACAATCGTCATCCTCATAATCGTCATCCTCACAATCGTCATCGTCACAATCGTCATCGTCACAATCGTCATCGTCACAATCGTCATCGTCACAATCGTCATCGTCACAATCGTCATCGTCACAATCGTCATCGTCACAATCGTCATCGTCACAATCGTCAGCGTCACAATCGTCAGCGTCACAATCGTCACCGTCACAATCGTCACCGTCACAATCGTCACCGTCACAATCGTCACCGTCACAATCGTCACCGTCACAATCGTCATCGTCACAATCGTCATCGTCACAATCGTCATCGTCACAATCGTCATCGTCACAATCGTCATCGTCACAATCGTCATCGTCACAATCGTCATCATATCAATCGTCATCATATCAATCGTCATCATATCAATCGTCATCATAAGAATCGTCATCATAAGAATCGTCATCATAAGAATCGTCATCACAAGAATCGTCATCATAAGAATCGTCATCATAACAATCGTCATCATAACAATCGTCATCATAAGAATCGTCATCATAAGAATCGTCATCATAAGAATCGTCATCATAAGAATCGTCATCATAAGAATCGTCATCATAAGAACCGTCATCATAAGAACCGTCATCCTAAGAACCGTCATCATCAGAACCGTCATCATAAGAATCGTCATCAAAATAATCGTCATCACAATAATCGTCATCACAATAACTGTCATCACAATAACCGTCATCACAATAACCGTCATCATCATAACCGTCATCATGATAATCGTCATCATGATAATCGTCATCATAATAATCGTCATCATAATAATCGTCATCATAAGAATCGTCATCATAACAATCGTCATCATAACAATCGTCATCATAACAATTGTCATCATAACAATCGTCATAATTATAATCGTCATCATAATAATCGTCATCATAATCATAATCGTCATCATAATCATAATCATCATCATGGTAATACCAACAATCATGGTAACTGCAACAATCATGGTAATAGCAACAATCATGGTAATAGCAACAATCATGGTAATAGCAACAATCATGGTAATAGCAACAATCATGGTAATAGCAACAATCATGGTAATAGCAACAATCATGGTAATAGCAACAATCATGGTAATAGCAACAATCATGGTAATAGCAACAATCATAATAAAACCAATCATAATCATAAGCGTCGTAATCCTAATCCTCATAATCCTCATCGTCGTAACCGTAATCGTCATAACCATAATCGCCGTAACCGTAATCGTCGCAACCGTAATCGTCGCAACCGTAATCGTCGCAACCGTAATCGTCGCAACCGTAATCGTCGCGACCGTGATCGTCGCAACCGTGATCGTCGCAACCGTGATCGTCGCAACCGTGATCGTCACAACCGTAATCGTCGCAACCGTAATCGTCGCAACCTTAATCGTCGTAACCGTAATCGTCGTAACCGTAATCGTCTTAACCGTAATCGTCGGAACCGTAGTCGTCGGAACCGTAGTCGTCGGAACCGTAGTCGTCGGAACCGTAGTCGTCGGAACCGTAATCGTCGGAACCGTAATCGTCGCAACCGTAATCGTCGCCACCGTAATAGTCGCCACCGTAATCGTCGCCACCGTTATCGTCGCAACCATAATCGTCGCAACCGTAATCGTCGCAACCGTAATCGTCGCAACCGTAATCGTCGCAACCGTAATCGTCGCAACCGTAATCGTCGCAACCGTAATCGTCGCAACCGTAATCGTCGCAACCGTAATCGTCGCAACCGTAATCTTCGGAACCGTAATCGTCGCCACCGTAATCGTCGCCACCGTAATCGTCGCCACCGTAATCGTCGCCACCGTAATCGTCGCCACCGTAATCGTCGCCACCGTAATCGTCGCCACCGTAATCATCGCCACCCTAATCGTCGCCACCATAATCCTCGCCACCGTAATCGTCGCCACCGTAACCGTCGCAACCGTGATCGTCGCCACCGTAATCGTCGCCACCGTAATCGTCGCCACCGTAATCGTCGCCACCGTAATCGTCGCAACCGTAATCGTCGCAACCGTAATCGTCGAAACCGAAATCGTCGAAACCGAAATCGTCGCAACCGTAATCGTCGCAACCGTAATCGTCGCAACCGTAATCGTCGCAACCGTAATCGTCGCAACCTTAATCCTCGCAACCGTAATCGTCGCAACCGTAATCGTCGCAACCGTAATCGTCGCAACCGTAATCGTCGCAACCGTAATCGTCGCAACCGTAATCTTCGGAACCGTAATCGTCACCACCGTAATCGTCGCAACCGTAATCGTCGCAACCGTAATCTTCGGAACCGTAATCGTCGCCACCGTAATCGTCACCACCATAATGGTCGCCACCGTAATGGTCGCCACCGTAATCGTCGCCACCGTAATCGTCGCCACCGTAATCGTCGCCACCGTAATCGTCGCCACCGAAATCGTCGCCACCGAAATCGTCGCCACCGTAATCTTCGCCACCGTAATCGTCGCAACCGTAATCGTCGCCACCGTAATCGTCGCCACCGTAATCTTCGCCACCGTAATCGTCGCCACCGTAATCGTCGCGACCGTAATCGTCGCCACCGTAATCGTCGCGACCGTAATAGTCGCGACCGTAAACGTCGCGACCGTAAACGTCGCGACCGTAACCGTCGTGACCGTAACCGTCGCCACCGTAACCGTCGCCACCGTAACCTTCGCCATAGTAACCTTCGTAACCGTAATCGTAGTAACCGTAATCGTAGTAACCGTAATCGTAGTAACCGTAATCGTAGTAACCGTAATCGTAGTAACCGTAATCGTAGTAACCGTAATCGTAGTAACCGTAATCGTAGTAACCGTAATCGTAGTAACCGTAATCGTAGTAACCGTAATCGTAGTAACCGTAATCGTAGTAACCGTAATCGTAGTAACCGTAATCGTAGTAACCGTAATCGTAGTAACATTAATCGTAGTAACCGGAATCGTAGTAACCGCAATCGTAGTAACCGCAATCGTAGTAACCGCAATCGTAGTAACCGCAATCGTAGTAACCGCAATCGTAGTAACCGCAATCGTAGTAACCGTAATCGTAGTAACCGTAGTCGGAATAACCATAATCGGAATAACCATAATCGGAATAACCATAATCGGAATAACCATAATCGGAATAACCATCGGAATAACAATCGGTATAACAAGCGGAATAACAAGCGTAATAACGACCGGAATAACGACCGGAATAACAACCGGAATAACAACCGTAATAACAACCGGGATAACAACCGGAATAACAACCGGAATAACGAATAACAATCGGAATCACAATTGGAATCACAATCGGAATCACAATCGGAATAACAATCGGAATAACAATAGGAATCACAACAGGAATCACAACAGGAATAACAATAGGAATCACAACAGGAATCACAACAGGAATGGCAATTGGAATAGCAATAGGAATAGCAATAGGAATAGCAATAGGAATAGCAATAGGAATAGCAATAGGAATAGCAATAGGAATAGCAATAGGAATAGCAATAGGAATAGCAATAGGAATAGCAATAGGAATAGGAATAGGAATAGCAATAGGAATAGCAATAGGAATAGCAATAGGAATAGCAATAGGAATAGCAATAGGAATTGCAATAGGAATAGCAATAGGAATTGCAATAGGAATTGCAATAAGAATTGCAATAGGAATTGCAATAGGAATTGCAATAGGAATTGCAATAGGAATTGCAATAGGAATAGCAATAGGAATTGCAATAGGAATAGCAATAGGAATAGCAATAGGAATAGCAATAGGAATAGCAATAGGAATAGCAATAGGAATAGCAATAGGAATAGCAATAGGAATAGTAATAGGAATAGCAATAGGAATAGCAATAGGAATAGCAATAGGAATAGCAATAGGAATAGCAATAGGAATAGCAATAGGAATAGCAATAGGAATAGCAATAGGAATAGCAATAGTAATAGCAATAGGAATAGCAATAGTAATAACAATAGTAATAACAATAATAATAACAATTGTAATAACAATAGTAATAATAATAGTAATAGTAATAATAATAATAATTATAATAATAATAATAATAATAATAATAATAATAATAATAATAATAATAATCATAATAATAATAATAATAATCTATCGATACTAATAAAAGACGGTTTTTATGCCACTTGTCATAATTTTAGAGCTACTAAGTTTTATATTCCCGCTTTTCTCCTAATAAATATTATATTAACTACAAATGATATCATTTGATCTTTTCATGTTATAAATATTATTTTAAAAAACGATCTTTCTACAAATGCAATTCGTAAGAAAAATATTTCTTTACAAAATAAGAAACGTTTTTTAAAAAATCAAACTTTTAAAAAAATACAATATATTTTAAAGTCTGTGGCTTTTAAAAATAAAATTTTGATGAAACAAATGTAATTAAATTTCAAAGTTATAATAAATAAATTATAAAAAATGGCACTTTTTAAAAAACGGTTTGTTTTGAAACAATTTGTTTAAAACCCAATTTTTTTAAAAAAAACAAAAAAACTTAAAAAAAATTTAAAAAATGATAACATTCTTGTATCACTCGTACGTAATGTTATTCGTATCTTATATTAAAAAATTGTTTTTATAATATTTTTTACTAATAACTATTTAATATTTTTATTTATTTAACTCATGTAACACGAGATAATAACCTAGTAATAAAATAAAAGGTAGGGTGAGTGGGGATGAAGGTCCCACATGGCATATAGGGCGGGTATTCTGGCGAAAGGAAAAGGAAGGTGGTGGTGGTGGGGTTTTCCTCAATTCAACTCTAGTCTCCCCTCCAACAATGTATCAAAGTCGGTGTGGGCTGCACCACACCTCATTCTTAGTATTAACTATATTATTATACGTGATTTAATAAACATTATTTAAATATTATTACTTAAATAAATTTATGTTACTTTTATCTAGTTACATATGTTAGACTTTAGAGTTAAATTCGGTTATAATCTCTAACGTTTGACAAAAATAATTATTTTTTTAATATTGAAAACACTTGTTTTTAAATATTTTATAAGTTGTTTCATTGTTCAATCCTAAAGTTTAATTAGATGTTTCAACTTTAATCCAAAATAATAAACTTTGAAACTGAAACTAAGCAAGTAATAAAACTTTGGATTGAAATTAATGTTTTTTAAATTTTAAAAAAAATAATTACTATAATCAAAACTCAAGAAGTAAAATTGAAATGAGTATCTATAGATTTTATATAAGAAACATTATTTATGAATTTCATTTCACGTATGCGACAATTTATAATTCTAAATTCCTTTCAATGAAAAGAGTATAGTAAGGTAATACAATCAAGCTTGGCTAATCATATTGTCTCTAAACTTTTAATGAATAAAATAATATTATTAATATGAGATGTCCAATGAGGGATGTACCAAGTAAAAGAAAAAAAAGAGAGACGTTAAGTTTAACACAATCCTATAATACCTATAAAATATATCAAGATGACTAGTTCGTCGAAATGTCAAAATGAGAGTCTAAGTTGATTCATAGATGACTAGACGATGTCGAGGCAAAACGGAATCCTTAAGCCCCCCATGTTTATCCATTAATATTCTTCACCTAATAGCAGGCTTGTTGACTCACAAATTTATAACATGTTACCAATAAATGTTTTGATTACTTTTGCTTGACTTTTTATTTATTCATATTTTATGCTATTATATTTTTAAAAAAAAATAACATCTACCGCATCTTATATTATAGTTTGTAAGAGATGTTTGGTTTATAAATTAGTTTAGAAATAAGCATATGTTTGAACGGAAAAAAGTAAAGAGAAAGTATGACAGTTTTGTATTAGAAAAAAGAGTAAATTACGCTTTTCGTTCCTGTGGTTTGGTGGTTATAACGCTTTTCATCCAATAGTTTAAAAAAACCTGATTTAACCACTGTGGTTTAAATTCTGTCACAATCAGATCCACTTTTGTAACGCCGTCCACTGTGGCCGTTAGTCAACCCACATGTGCCCCTCACGTGAGGGGCATTTTAGTTTTTTTATGTCAACTATCTTACTCCCTTCCATCTCCTTCCATATATTTAAATAATCAACTCTCTCTCTCCTAAAACTTTAATCTATTTCACATCTTCTTCCTTTCTTTCTCTCTGGTACATCAAGAACCATGGACAAGCAGAAAGTGGTTATGTGTTCTGGTTCTCCAACCTATATTCCGTCATGGACATCAGCTATAACGTTTCGCATTTTACATTTATTTATTTTTTTAATGTAATATTACTCCTTATTCAATCCTCATAATCTCAAGACTTGATCATAGTGAAAATATTTTTTATATTATTCTTGTTGATTATTTGTGCAACGATTAAACAATTGCGAATACGCGTTTTAACGTAAAAACCGAGCAACTTATCGGGATTTATATAAATATTTTTTAGAAAATTATTTATAAGTTTTATTTTTATAATTCATATGTTAAAATACTCATTTCTTAATCATTAGTTTATGATACAAAATAATAAATAAAATAAGTTAAGGGGTTAAAATTGAAACTTTATATTTACTCATCTCCCCAACTACTTACATTAATACCCAACCATAATTTTACCCTATAAATACTAAACCAAATCCCCCTCTAATCACTTTTATCACTCTAAACTCTCTCTAAACTCTCTCCAAACTCTCTCCAAACTCTCTTAATCCATCCAAGAACTCTATCCTTTTTGCAAGAAATATTCAAGAACCACTTGTGAGTTTTATTTATTTATTTATTATTCATTTATACTTTCTTTCTTACTTTCTTCTTCATTTTCTTTAACACTTGAAATAACCTCTCGGACATAACTACTTAGTCACCAAGGTGACACAAGTATGGTAAACCCCCATTTTTGAGGTCCAGGTATGAAATATAATACTTGATTCTTTTATACATGTTTTCTTGTTTTATTTTTAAATCTTTTACATACTAAACCAAGTCACCAACAACTTCAATGTTGGAAGGCTTGTGTTGAAGTTATATTTCTGAAATTTTAAGGCTTTTACACTCCATTCTTTCATCTTTACAAAACACTAAGTGATCAACAAATCAAGAAGTGGATGAAACCAAACCGAGCCTCCAACCAATGTTGAAAGCCTTGTGTTATGGTATGAAATGGTGATGTTGAACCTTAGTTCTACAACTAATTTATCCACCATACCCCACTTGAACACTTAGTCAAACTAGTTAGTTTACTTTATTACTTTCATCAATGTACTCATGACCATCCGAATCACCCTTATGTGGAGATTTTGTGCAATGGTGATAATCTTGAGGTTTATGGATATCCCCACCTCTAATACATGACTTATATGAATATAACACTTGAGGTTTGGGGATTACCCTACCTCTAATGCATGACTTATATTTATATCTATATATTAATTAGTCAAAACCAAACCATAACGTCAATCAAACCATGGTTGAATGTTATGTGTTAAGGTAGACATTATACTAATCTTATGATTCCTTATTTTGGACTTCCAGTGAGTGAGTAATACTCATAAAGAACACACACAATACATGGTATCCAAATAAGTGTCTAAGTAGTATATACTTTCATGTACTCTCATATTTGTAATTTTCGTATACTTTCTAATTGCTAAAATCTCAAACTTTGAATTCTAAACTTACACACTTTTGTTTACCTTTTAGGGTAACTTTGGTGACTCTAATATTTAAATTCAATCATCTATTCTTGTGGATTCTAATCGCCAAACCATGAGTCATACTTCACCCTTTTTGTTTTAACACTATTTGGGTTGCAACATGTATCAATTATCAAATACACTCAATTATTCATTCAATCAAAATCATTCTAAAACTTAATTCATACAAACATGCTTACTTGTTATACTATTTGTGAATACATTCTATAATACATTATCTTGCAAGCAATCTAAACCTCCCTTAACTTGTATAGCACTATAGGACTAGCACATCCGCCCTATTTGATGGGTCTATGTTAAGTTATTCAATATTTACGGTCTTGGTCATTTTTAATGCTAAGATTACGCTAGTGGACACTTTGGTTTGATTATTGTCTTTGCATGATAGCAATGTATAAACTTTAGTATACTTTACTCATGTTGAATTGAGATTTATTCACTATTATGCTATGCATTCAAACTTGTATGCTCACCAACATAATCATATGTTGACCAATATTTTATACATGTTGCAGGCAATGCTTGAAGCTTTATCAAGAAATCCAATTAGGTGGACTTAGAAACACACCAAACCTATCATTTTGTCATGTTTATGTTAGACTTGTACTTCTCAAAATTATTGTATATTTATTTGAAACATTGTAATGTTATCTTGACTAATGGAAATGAAATTTAATCTTAATTTATTGTCACTTTAGTTCTATGATGTCTTTAAACAATCTATCACTTCTCGCGCCCCGATGTTTCCGCCATCGGTTGGGGTGTGACAGATTGGTATCAGAGCCATAGTTATAGGGAATTAGGAAAACTTCCATGTTTTGACCTAGACTATGACTAAGGACTCCCATTAGTAATGCTTATGATTTGTTTGAATATCTTATGTTTATGCCAAAAAAAAACTCGAATCCATCTAATCTTGCCCTCATCTTATTCTCGGCTAGAAAAAAATACACCTTTCCTAAGGTGTAATCATGCGACGACGATACGAAGACACTCGTATTTTACAAATGAAACGACCTCACCAAAATAAGAGTGAATCCCTTACTTTGGTGATGACTTTCAATCCGCCATTATTGTTTTTATGAAATTAGACCATTAAGATAGGAGTGATTTCCTTACCTTGATGATAATTTCACTTATTACACTCTTGTGGACCCTTACCAACGAGTTAGGATTAATTTCCTTACCTTGATGGATAAGTATCAACCACGTTTAGGGAACGACACCACCAATTTAGGAGTGATATACATATCTTGGTGACTAGTCCCATTCTTTGATTTTCAATCTCACCAAAGTCTTAAGATTTTGATTGACAAGGGACATGTAGTAACTGGAAGGGCGAATACCGTTACCCGACTTGTCGGCGAGAGTATTCCAACCCATTAAGCCAAAGCATGATTCCTGAACTCAAAAGAAGTCTTGACTACTTTGGATTAGTCTTAGTTCCAAAACCGGAACATTCCAAGCCTTAATTGAATATCTTTATGTTTGTAGTTGTTTTATGCATTTATGCTTCAACCTTTTTCCGCTTGTCAAGATCGAATCATCTGAATCGCGCTAACCTCTCGACCTAAGACGCTAATAATCAAAAACCAACAGAAATTTAAAAGTTTTCATTGTTGTTTAGCAAATTCTTTTAAGTGATTATATGATTCATTATGAGAACCGATTTAAAACTTAGTTGCTTAGATACTATGCTATCATGCTCTAAATATGCAAAAAAAAATATATTTTTTAAACACTATTGATCAAGTCTTATCATTCTCTTTGACCTACATTGTAGATGTCTTCCAAATCCCATAGAAGCTCCAAGCAAAGTTCCAATAAGAAAATGGTCGCTTTCATGGCTAAGCAAATGGCTCAAGTTGTTCTTGATATTGTTAAGAAAATCAATTCCACCCCTAGCCCGAACACTTCCATTGAATCCCGAAACCCTAGTCCCAAAACCTCAGCCTTTTCCTGTAAGCACTTCAAGTCATGTGGCCCCGAACCCTTCACGGGTGAAGAGGGTGCCTCCAAGATGCTTGAATGGTTCGATAGCATCGAAGTTACTTTCATCAATAGTGAATGTCCCGATGAGCTTCGGACTCGTAGTGCTACCGGTGTTTTCATATCGAGGGCACTTGAATGGTGGAAAAGTGAAAGGAGCACTCGTGAAAACGAGGTCGCCTTCGCTCTACCATGGGAAGAAGTGAAGCAACTCATGATAGATGAGTTTTGCCCTCCTCATGAGATGCAAAGTCTTGAAGAGGAATTCTGGAACCTCAAACAAATTGGAGGAGACAACTTGACTTACACCATTCGCTTCAAGCAACTTAGTATCCTTGTCCCTCACTTGGTCAACACCACCAACCGAGCCATAGCCAAGTACATAAAAGACCTTCCCCCTATTATCCATGACTCCGTCACCATAGCCGAACCATTCTCAGTTGAGCGAGCCATCCGGTTGGCAGCTACCTTGTCCAACGACCAAGTGAAAGACGGATCCTTGTCTCTTAAAGGCTCCTTCAAAACCGCCCATCAAGCCATCTCCGAAACACTTGAGGAAACCAAAGACACAAAAACATCATCCAAAAACACCCATCACGGCAAGAAACTCAAGTTTCAAAGCCACAACTATGCCATGACAACACCAACAACCCAAGCTCCCATCAACTCGAACCATGAACCACCTAGAAAAGCTTACACCAGTACGTTTCCCAAATGTGCCAAATGCCAATACCACCACCCACCTGCCTCTCAGTGCCATCAATGCACAACGTGCAACCGTTATGGGCACTTTGCCTCAGCATGTCGAAGTGGTCCTAGCCCACCCGGTAACCCACCTTCGGCTCACACCGGTACCCAAAGACCCCCGACTAATGGAAATGGTCATGCTTGCTTCAAATGTGGTGACCCAAACCATCTTGCTCCCCAATGCCCACGCAACGATCAGGTTCAAGTGCAAGCGCCACGTGGACGCGCATTTAACATAAATGCGCATCAAGCTCAAAATGACAATGACGTTGTAAACGGTACATTTCTTATAAATGGAATTTATGCTTCTGTGTTATTTGATACTGGTGCGGATAAAAGTTTTTTTCCGTAAAATTTGAACCAATGCTAAAATGTACACGTACTAAATTGCCAAAATCATTCACCATTGAAGTCGCTAACGGAAAATCTGTCACCGTTGATTCCATTCTCATTGATTGTATTTTAAATCTTAATGAACATTAATTTCCCATCAAACTCATACCCATGCAATTGGGTAGCTTTGATGTCATAGTAGGCATGGATTGGCTTGCCAAGGTTCATGCCGAAGTCGTTTGCTTTGAAAAATATATCCGTATTCTGCTTCCTTCTGGAGACACTTTACAAATCTATGGCGAGAAACCCTCAAACAGAATCAAACTCATGTCTTGTACGGAGGCACGAAAGTGCTTACGTCAGGAATTTATTGTCTTTTTAGCCCATGTCGTGACACAAAAAGAAAAGGGAAAGAGTGTGAAAGACATTCCAATCATTTGTGACTTTCCCGACGTGTTCCCTGAAGATCTACCCGGCCTTCCTCCTGCTTGTTCCATTGATTTTCGGATTGATCTCATACCCAGTGCTACACCTGTTGCTAAATCTCCTTACCGACTCGCACCCTCGGAAATGCAAGAGCTGGCTAGTCAACTTCAAGAGTTGGTTAATAAAGGCTTCATACGTCCTAGCTCATCCCCTTGGGGTGCTCCAATCCTTTTTGTAAAAAAGAAGGACGGTACGTTCCGCATGTGCATTGATTATCGTGAGCTCAATAAACTCACGGTTAAAAACCGTTATCCTCTTCCTCGTATCGATGATCTCTTTGACCAACTCCAAGGAGCAACTTGTTTCTCAAAAATCGACCTACGATCTGGTTATCATCAACTTCGTATCTGTGAAGAAGATATTCCAAAAACCGCTTTCCGCACAAGGTATGGTCATTACGAGTTCATGGTTATGCCTTTTGGTTTAACCAATGCAGCCATAGCCTTTATGGACTTAATGAACCGCGTGTGCAGACCTTACTTGGATCGTTTTGTAATTGTGTTCATTGATGATATTCAAATCTATTCTAAGACCGAATCCGAACATGAACGGCACTTACGTTTGATCCTGGAACTTCTTCGAGCCGAACGACTATACCCCAAATTCTCCAAATGTGAATTTTGGTTGAAAGAAGTTCAGTTCCTTGGTCACATCATAAGCGAAAAAGGCATTCATGTTGATCCTGCCAAAATCGAAGCTGTCAAAAGGTGGATTGCTCCAAAATCCCCTACCGAAGTACGTTCATTCCTTGGATTGGTGGGTTACTATCGTCGATTCATCTCAAACTTTTCAAAAATTGCCATACCTCTCACCTCTTTGACCCAAAAGATAAACCTTTTGTTTGGGGTCCCGAACAAAAGGAATTCTTTCAAACCCTCAAGCGTATGCTCTGTGACTCACCCATCCTAACCCTTCCCGATGGAAATGACGATTTTGTGGTTTATTGTGACGCTTCTAATCAAGGTCTCGGTTGTGTTCTTATGCAACGAGGCAAGGTTATCGCTTATGCGTCAAGATAACTCAAAACCCATGAGAAGAACTACACCACCCATGATCTTGAACTCGGAGCCGTTGTTTTTTCTTTAAATATTTGGAGACACTACCTTTATGGTACTCAATGTGTGGTCTTCACCGATCATAAGAGTCTCCAACATATCTTTAATCAAAAGGATCTCAACATGCGTCAACGGTGATGGGTTGAATTGTTGAATGACTATGATTGTGAAATTCGTTACCACCCCGGAAAAGCAAATGTCGTGGCTGATGCTCTTAGCCGAAAGAGTCATGTCAATGCTCATAGCATTTGTGTAACCAATCGTCTTCGTTGTTTGCAAATCAAAACGACATTCAAACTCGTATTCGCGAAGCCCAACACTCATCGGTTGTCGAAAACAATTTGTATAACGAGATGCAATGTGGTGTTGAAGACCAACTTGAGTCTAAATCTAATGGAATTCTCCATTACCTTGATCTTATTTGGATTCCTAACCGTGACAACCTTCTTGCTCTTGTAATGAATGAAGCACATAAATCACGATACTCCATTCACCCCGGTGCAGACAAGATGTATCAAGATCTTCGTAGTTCTTATTGGTGGCCAGGCATGAAAAAGGATATCGCTCTTTTTATGGCCAAATGTCTCACTTGTTCAAAGGTAAAGGCCGAACACCAATGACCTTCTGGTTTACTTGAGCAACCTGAAATCCCAAGGTGGAAATGGGAGAGTATCGTAATGGATTTTATTACCAAACTCCCTCGAACATCTTCCGGGCATGACAGTATTTGGGTAATTATCGATCGATTGACCAAATCAGCTTATTTTCTTCCCATCCGCGAAGACTATTCCGTTGAAAAGCTAGCTCGTATCTACACTTCTGAAATCATTAGCCGTCATGGTATCCCTCTCGATATCATCTCCGATCGTGATGGTCGATTCACTTCCCATTTTTGGAAAACTTTTCAGCTAGCTTTGGGCACTCAACTCAATCTTAGTACGGCTTTTCATCCCCAAACTGATGGATAAACTAAACGTACTATCCAAACACTAGAAGATATGCTTCGATCTTATGTTATTGATTTTGGTGGCAATTGGGATGTACACCTACCATTGGTCGAATTTTTGTATAATAACAGTTATCACTCTAGTATCGAAATGGCACCCTTTAAAGCTCTTTATGGTCGCAAATGCCGTTCACCTATTTGTTGGCACGAGATCGGTGAGGCACAAGTTACCGGTCCCGAAATCATTCAAGAGACAACGGATAAAATGTTGCAAGTCCGTGACAACTTACTTGCTGCAAGAAGCCGACAAAAAGTTATGCCGATAAACAGCGTAAGCCCTTGGAATTCAATGTTGGTGATCTCGTACTCCTCAAGGTATCACCTTGGAAAGGAGTAGTGCGCTTTGGTAAGAAAGGAAAACTTGCTCCTCGATATGTAGGTCCTTTCAGGATTCTCGAAAGAATTGGTAAGGTGGCATATCGACTTGATCTTCCACAAGAACTTAGCAACGTTCACCCAACCTTCCATGTCTCCAATCTCAAGAAGTGCCTAGCCGATGAAGGACTTCAAATTTCGCTTGACGACATACGTGTCGACGATACCATGCATTTTGTTGAGAGACCTGTTGAAATCATGGATCGTGGAGTGAAGCAACTCAAACGAAGTCGTATCCCAATTATTAAGATGCGTTGGGAAAGAACACGTGGTCCAAAATTTATTTGGGAACGTGAAGATCAATTCAAGATCAAGTACCTGCATCTTTTCCCTGAACCTTCTTCTAAATGAATTTCGGCACGAAATTCCCTAAAGTAGGGGAGACTGTAACGTTTCGTATTTTACATTTATTTATTTTTTTTAAATGTAATATTACTCCTTATTCAATCCTTATAATCTCAAGACTTGATCATAGTGAAAATATCTTTTAATATTATTCTTGTTGATTATATGTTTGTGTAACGATTAAACAATTGCGAATACGCGTTTAACGTAAAAACCGAGCAACTTATCGGGACTTATATAAATATTTTTTAGAAAATTATTTATAAGTTTTATTTTTATAATTCATATGTTAAAATACTCATTCTTAATCATTAGTTTATGATGCAAAATAATAAATAAAATAAGTTAAAGGGTTAAAATTGAAACTTTGTATTTACTCATCTCCTCAACTACTTACATTAATACCCAACCATTATTTTCCCCTATAAATACTAACGCAAATCCCCCTCTAATCACTTTCATCACTCTAAACTCTCTCTAAACTCTCTCCAAACTCTCTTAATCCATCCAAGAACTCTATCCTTTTGCAAGAAATATTCAAAAACGACTTGTGAGTTTTATTTATTTATTTATTATTCATTTATACTTTCTTTCTTACTTTCTTCTTCATTTTCTTTAACACTTGTAATAACCTCTCGGACATAACCACTTAGTCACCAAGGTGACACAAGTATGGTAAACTCCCATTTTTGAGGTCCAAGTGTGAAATATTATACTTGATTCTTTTATACATGTTTTCTTATTTTATTTTTAAACCTTTTACATACTAAACCAAGTCACCAACAACTTCAATGTTGGAAGGCTTGTGTTGAAGTTATATTTCTGAAATTTTAAGGCTTTTACACTCCATTCTTTCATCTTTACAAAACACTAAGTGATCTACAAATCAAGAAGTGGATGAAACCAAACCGAGCCTCCAACCAATGTTGAAAGCCTTGTGTTATGGTATGAAATGGTGATATTGAACCTTGGTTCTACAACTAATTTATCCACCATACCCCACTTGAACACTTAGTCAAACTAGTTAGTTTACTTTATTACTTTCATTAATGTACTCATGACCATCCGAATCACCCTTATGTGGAGATTTTGTGCAATGGTGATAATCTTGAGGTTTGTGGATATCCCCACCTCTAATACATGACTTATATGAATATAACACTTGAGGTTTAGGGATTACCCTACCTCTAATGCATGACTTATATTTATATCTATATATTAATTAGTCAAAACCAAACCATAACGTCAATCAAACCATGGTTGAATGTTATGTGTTAAGGTAGACATTATACTAATCTTATGATTCCTTATTTTGGACTTCCAATGAGTGAGTAATACTCATAAAGAACACACACAATACATGGTGTCCCAATAAGTGTCTAAGTAGTATATACATTCATGTACTCTCATATTTGTAATTTTCATATACTTTCCAATTGCTAAAATCTCAAACTTTGAATTCTAAACTTACACACTTTTGTTTACCTTTTAGGGTAACTTTGGTGACTCTAATATTTAAATTCAATCATCTATTCTTGTGGATTCTATCGCCAAACCGTGAGTCATACTTCACCCTTTTTGTTTTAACACTATTTGGGTTGCAACATGTATCAATTATCAAATACACTCAATTATTCATTCAATCAAAATCATCCTAAAACTCAATTCATACAAACATGCTTACTTGTTATACTATTTGTGAATACATTCTAGAATACATTATCTTGCAAGCAATCTAAACCTCCCTTAACATGCATAGCGCTATAGGACTAGCACATCCGCCCTATTATGATGGGTCTATGTTAAGTGATTCAATATTTACGGTCTTGGTCATTTTTAATGCTAAGATTACGCCAGTGGACACTTTGGTTTAATTATTGTCTTTGCATGCTAGCAATGTATAAACTTTAGTATACTTTACTCATGTTGAATTGAGATTTATTCACTATTATGCTATGTATTCAAACTTGTATGCTCAGCAACATAATCATATGTTTACCAATATTTTATACATGTTGCAGGAAATGCTTGAAGCTTTATCAAGAAATCCAATTAGGTGGATTTAGAAACACACCAAACCTATCATTTTGTCATGTTTAAGTTAGACTTGTACTTCTCAAAATTATTGTATATTTATTTGAAACATTGTAATGTTATCTTGATTAATGGAAATGAAATTTAATCTTAATTTATTGTCACTTTAGTTATATGATGTCTTTGAACAATCTATCACTTCTTGCGCCCCGATGTTTCCGCCATCGGTTGGGGTGTGATATCAGCAAACCCTGATCGTCGTTTCTACTATTGTGCAAACAAGGTAGGTCAATTCTAGGTCAATTCTTCACACTAACCTAGTTCTAGGTCAAATCTACTGTTGTGCTTATGCTTTTGGCGTAATTTTTCAGGGATCAAGTTGTGGATTTGTTGCATGGAAGGATCCTCCAATGTGTCCAAGAGCAGCTGAAATCATACCTGGACTTTTGAATAACATGAACAAGCAGGAAGAAATTGCAAAAAGTAATTCCAGTGAAATTAGGAAAGTAAAAGTTGTTTTAGTTGTTAGTTGGGTGTTGTTCATCATGTATTTTGTTTTCTAAATGATCTAAAAGCTTGTAAAGGTCATTAATTTCCTATGTACTGGCTTATTTGGGCAATATAATGAATCCTTCATTTAGTAAACTATATTGTTCATTACATAATTCATTTACAATAGTTTTAATCAACATCACCATGACCATTATTCTTGTAAACAACAAAACCATTACCATAAACTGCAGTACCCAAAATACATCATTGTTCATTACAAACATAAGTCTACCATAACCATAACAGACAATAAATACAACCATTTTAAACCATTACAAACATAGAAGTGTACCATGTTCACAAAAAGTCAACCATTTCACACAAAATAGATTACCACAGAAACCACAAAATACCACAGAAACCACAAAAAACAACCAGTTTAAACATTCAAGTAGCTGCTTGTGAAGAAGGCTGACCATCATCTCCCTGTCCCTTGCATGACCTTGAGTTATGACCTTTTTTCTTGCACTTTCCACATGTGACTGTGTTACCAACTCTAACCATCTTTCCACCCTTAACAACTGGTTGACTTACCTCCTCAGCACTCTTCGTTCTTTTTTTCTTTGGCCTCCCCACTTGTGTATGATGTTTTGGTGCAGTCAGCTTTGTTGGGCAAGAAGAGGGTGTCCACATTTGTCTTCCATTAATTGGGCCAACTGTGTTTGCATATACCTTCTTCCAGGTGTCTAACCAGTACACCATAGACACCCGGTTCTCTGGAATACCAACCTCCATTCCATTCTGTGCCATATTCCATATCACTGCAACTGCATGCTTACATGGCATGGCAGTTAGCTCCCACTTCCTGCATGAACAACTTTTTTCATCAACATTGACCACACATTGGTCTTGTGCAGGCCCACTTACCTGATATTTGCTCATACCATTCCAGATTACTATGTATTTTACAGCCTCTGCCTTGATTGCTTCAAACAATTTTGTTGCATTTGGAGTCAAAGGCCCATCATACTTTGCTATTACCTTATGCACAACCACTATCCTTCTCATTAAATACTCCCTGATGAACTCTAAACATGTAATAACAGGTTTTTCCCTACCCCCTACTAGCTGCCTATTAAATACTTCACATAACATAACATGACATGACATGACATGACATGACATGACATGACATGACATGACATGACATGACATGACATGACATGACATGACATGACATGACATGACATGACATGACATGACATGACATGACATGACATGACATGACATGACATGACATGACATGACATGACATGACATGACATGACATGACATGACATGACATGACATGACATGACATGACATGACATGACATGACATGACATGACATGACATGACATGACATGACATGACATGACATGACATGACATGACATGACATGACATGACATGACATGACATGACATGACATGACATGACATGACATGACATGACATGACATGACATGACATGACATGACATGACATGACATGACATGACATGACATGACATGACATGACATGACATGACATGACATGACATGACATGACATGACATGACATGACATGACATGACATGACATGACATGACATGACATGACATGACATGACATGACATGGCATGACATGACATGACATGACATGGCATGACATGACATGACATGACATGACATGACATGCATGACATGGCATGACATGGCATGACATGGCATGACATGACATGACATGACATGACATGGCATGACATGACATGACATGACATGGCATGACATGACATGACATGACATGACATGCCATGACATGACATGACATGGCATGGCATGGCATGACATGGCATGACATGACATGGCATGACATGGCATGGCATGGCATGACATGGCATGACATGGCATGGCATGACATGACATGGCATGGCATGACATGGCATGGCATGGCATGACATGGCATGACATGACGTGACATGACATGGCATGACATGGCATGACATGGCATGGCATGACATGGCATGACATGACATGGCATGACATGGCATGGCATGACATGACATGACATGGCATGGCATGACATGACATGGCATGGCATGACATGGCATGGCATGACATGACATGACATGGCATGGCATGACATGACATGGACATGGCATGGCATGACATGACATGACATGGCATGGCATGACATGGCATGGCATGGCATGACATGGCATGGCATGACATGACATGACATGGCATGGCATGACATGACATGGCATGGCATGACATGGCATGGCATGACATGACATGACATGGCATGACATGACATGACATGACATGGCATGACATGACATGACATGGCATGACATGACATGACATGACATGACATGACATGGCATGGCATGACATGGCATGACATGACATGGCATGACATGACATGCCATGGCATGACATGGCATGGCATGGCATGCCATGGCATGACATAACATGGCATGACATGACATGGCATGGCATGGCATGCCATGGCATGGCATGGCATGGCATGACATGGCATGGCATGGCATGACATGGCATGCCATGGCATGGCATGGCATGGCATGGCATGACATGACATGGCATGGCATGACATGGCATGCCATGGCATGACATGGCATGGCATGACATGACATGGCATGACATGACATGGCATGACATGACATGGCATGCCATGGCATGGCATGACATGACATGGCATGACATGGCATGCAATGGCATGGCATGGCATGACATGGCATGCCATGACATGGCATGACATGGCATGACATGACATGACATGACATGGCATGCCATGACATGGCATGACATGACATGACATGCCATGGCATGCAATGGCATGGCATGACATGACATGACATGACATGACATGACATGACATGACATGCCATGACATGACATGCCATGACATGACATGACATGCCATGACATGCCATGACATGCCATGACATGACATGCCATGACATGACATGACATGCCATGACATGACATGACATGCCATGCCATGACATGACATGCCATGCCATGCCATGACATGCCATGACATGACATGACATGACATGACATGACATGACATGCCATGACATGACATGACATGACATGCCATGACATGACATGACATGCCATGACATGACATGACATGCCATGACATGACATGACATGACATGACATGACATGACATGACATGACATGACATGACATGACATGACATGACATGACATGACATGACATGACATGACATGACATGCCATGCCATGACATGACATGACATGCCATGCCATGACATGACATGACATGACATGACATGACATGACATGACATGACATGACATGACATGACATGACATGACATGACATGACATGACATGACATGACATGACATGACATGACATGACATGACATGACATGACATGACATGACATGACATGACATGACATGACATGACATGACATGACATGACATGACATGACATGACATGACATGACATGACATGACATGACATGACATGACATGACATGACATGACATGACATGACATGACATGACATGACATGACATGACATGACATGACATGACATGACATGACATGACATGACATGACATGACATGACATGACATGACATGACATGACATGACATGACATGACATGACATGACATGACATGACATGACATGACATGACATGACATGACATGACATGACATGACATGACATGACATGACATGACATGACATGACATGACATGACATGACATGACATGACATGGCATGGCATGACATGGCATGACATGACATGGCATGACATGACATGGCATGGCATGGCATGGCATGGCATGGCATGGCATGGCATGGCATGGCATGGCATGGCATGGCATGGCATGGCATGGCATCATGTCATGTCATGGCATGACATGGCATGGCATGACATGACATGGCATGGCATGGCATGGCATGGCATGGCATGGCATGGCATGTCATGGCATGGCATGTCATGTCATGGCATGGCATGTCATGTCATGTCATGTCATGTCATGGCATGGCATGGCATGGCATGGCATGGCATGGCATGGCATGGCATGGCATGGCATGGCATGGCATGGCATGGTATGGCATGTCATGTCATGTCATGGCATGACATGGCATGGCATGACATGACATGGCATGGCATGGCATGGCATGCCATGGCATGGCATGGCATGGCATGGCATGGCATGGCATGCCATGGCATGGCATGACATGACATGGCATGTCATGGCATGGCATGCCATGACATGGCATGACATGGCATGCCATGGCATGGCATGACATGACATGACATGGCATGCCATGCCATGGGCATGACATGACATGACATGCCATGACATGCCATGACATGGCATGACATGACTTGACATGCCATGACATGACATGACATGCCATGACATGCCATGACATGACATGACATGCCATGACATGCCATGACATGACATGACATGACATGACATGCCATGCCATACCATGACATGCCATGCCATGACATGACATGACATGCCATGCCATGCCATGACATGACATGCCATGCCATGACATGACATGACATGACATGACATGACATGACATGACATGACATGACATGACATGACATGCCATGCCATGACATGCCATGCCATGACATGACATGACATGACATGACATGACATGACATGACATGACATGCCATGCCATGACATGACATGACATGACATGACATGACATGCCATGCCATGACATGCCATGCCATGACATGACATGACATGACATGACATGCCATGCCATGCCATGACATGACATGACATGACATGACATGACATGACATGCCATGACATGACATGCCATGCCATGACATGACATGCCATGCCATGACATGACATGACATGACATGACATGCCATGCCATGACATGCCATGCCATGACATGACATGACATGACATGACATGCCATGCCATGCCATGACATGACATGACATGCCATGACATGACATGACATGACATGCCATGACATGACATGCCATGCCATGACATGACATGCCATGCCATGACATGACATGACATGACATGCCATGACATGCCATGCCATGACATGACATGACATGACATGCCATGACATGACATGACATGACATGACATGACATGACATGACATGCCATGACATGACATGACATGACATGACATGACATGACATGCCATGACATGACATGACATGACATGACATGACATGACATGCCATGACATGACATGACATGACATGACATGACATGACATGACATGACATGACATGACATGACATGACATGACATGACATGACATGACATGACATGACATGACATGACATGACATGACATGACATGACATGACATGACATGACATGACATGACATGACATGACATGACATGACATGACATGACATGACATGACATGACATGACATGACATGACATGACATGACATGACATGACATGACATGACATGACATGACATGACATGACATGACATGACATGACATGACATGACATGACATGACATGACATGACATGACATGACATGACATGACATGACATGACATGACATGACATGACATGACATGACATGACATGACATGACATGACATGACATGACATGACATGACATGACATGACATGACATGACATGACATGACATGGCATGACATGGCATGGCATGACATGGCATGGCATGACATGGCATGACATGACATGGCATGACATGACATGGCATGGCATGGCATGGCATGGCATGGCATGGCATGGCATGGCATGGCATGGCATGGCATGGCATGGCATGGCATGTCATGTCATGTCATGGCATGACATGGCATGGCATGACATGACATGGCATGGCATGGCATGGCATGGCATGGCATGGCATGGCATGTCATGGCATGGCATGGCATGGCATGGCATGGCATGTCATGTCATGTCATGTCATGTCATGGCATGGCATGGCATGGCATGGCATGGCATGGCATGGCATGGCATGGCATGGCATGGCATGGCATGGCATGGCATGGCATGTCATGTCATGTCATGGCATGACATGGCATGGCATGACATGACA
>JABSNV010000808.1:107500-149898 GCA_024085815.1 Flaveria linearis
ACGTAACGTAACGTAACGTAACGTAACGTAACGTAACGTAACGTAACGTAACGTAACGTAACGTAACGTAACGTAACGTAACGTAACGTAACGTAACGTAACGTAACGTAACGTAACGTAACGTAACGTAACGTAACGTAACGTAACGTAACGTAACGTAACGTAACGTAACGTAACGTAACGTAACGTAACGTAACGTAACGTAACGTAACGTAACGTAACGTAACGTAACGTAACGTAACGTAACGTAACGTAACGTAACGTAACGTAACGTAACATAACATAACGTAACATAACATAACGTAACATAACATAACGTAACATAACATAACGTAACATAACATAACGTAACATAACATAACGTAACATAACATAACGTAACATAACATAACGTAACATAACATAACGTAACATAACATAACATAACATAACATAACATAACATAACATAACATAACATAACATAACATAACATAACATAACATAACATAACATAACATAACATAACATAACATAACATAACATACATAACATGACATAACATGACATAACATGACATAACATGACATAACATGACATAACATGACATAACATGACATAACATGACATAACATGACATAACATGACATAACATGACATAACATGACATAACATGACATAACATGACATAACATGACATAACATGACATAACATGACATAACATGACATAACATGACATAACATGACATAACATGACATAACATGACATAACATGACATAACATGACATAACATGACATAACATGACATAACATGACATAACATGACATAACATGACATAACATGACATAACATGACATAACATGACATAACATGACATAACATGACATAACATGACATAACATGACATAACATGACATAACATGACATAACATGACATAACATGACATAACATGACATAACATGACATAACATGACATAACATGACATAACATGACATAACATGACATAACATGACATAACATGACATAACATGACATAACATGACATAACATGACATAACATGACATAACATGACATAACATGACATAACATGACATAACATGACATAACATGACATAACATGACATAACATGACATAACATGACATAACATGACATAACATGACATAACATGACATAACATGACATAACATGACATAACATGACATAACATGACATAACATGACATAACATGACATAACATGACATAACATGACATAACATGACATAACATGACATAACATGACATAACATGACATAACATGACATAACATGACATAACATGACATAACATGACATAACATGACATAACATGACATAACATGACATAACATGACATAACATGACATAACATGACATAACATGACATAACATGACATAACATGACATAACATGACATAACATGACATAACATGACATAACATGACATAACATGACATAACATGACATAACATGACATAACATGACATAACATGACATAACATGACATAACATGACATAACATGACATAACATGACATAACATGACATAACATGACATAACATGACATAACATGACATAACATGACATAACATGACATAACATGACATAACATGACATAACATGACATAACATGACATAACATGACATAACATGACATAACATGACATAACATGACATAACATGACATAACATGACATAACATGACATAACATGACATAACATGACATAACATGACATAACATGACATAACATGACATAACATGACATAACATGACATAACATGACATAACATGACATAACATGACATAACATGACATAACATGACATAACATGACATAACATGACATAACATGACATAACATGACATAACATGACATAACATGACATAACATGACATAACATGACATAACATGACATAACATGACATAACATGACATAACATGACATAACATGACATAACATGACATAACATGACATAACATGACATAACATGACATAACATGACATAACATGACATAACATGACATAACATGACATAACATGACATAACATGACATAACATGACATAACATGACATAACATGACATAACATGACATAACATGACATAACATGACATAACATGACATAACATGACATAACATGACATAACATGACATAACATGACATAACATGACATAACATGACATAACATGACATAACATGACATAACATGACATAACATGACATAACATGACATAACATGACATAACATGACATAACATGACATAACATGACATAACATGACATAACATGACATAACATGACATAACATGACATAACATGACATAACATGACATAACATGACATAACATGACATAACATGACATAACATGACATAACATGACATAACATGACATAACATGACATAACATGACATAACATGACATAACATGACATAACATGACATAACATGACATAACATGACATAACATGACATAACATGACATAACATGACATAACATGACATAACATGACATAACATGACATAACATGACATAACATGACATAACATGACATAACATGACATAACATGACATAACATGACATAACATGACATAACATGACATAACATGACATAACATGACATAACATGACATAACATGACATAACATGACATAACATGACATAACATGACATAACATGACATAACATGACATAACATGACATAACATGACATAACATGACATAACATGACATAACATGACATAACATGACATAACATGACATAACATGACATAACATGACATAACATGACATAACATGACATAACATGACATAACATGACATAACATGACATAACATGACATAACATGACATAACATGACATAACATGACATAACATGACATAACATGACATAACATGACATAACATGACATAACATGACATAACATGACATAACATGACATAACATGACATAACATGACATAACATGACATAACATGACATAACATGACATAACATGACATAACATGACATAACATGACATAACATGACATAACATGACATAACATGACATAACATGACATAACATGACATAACATGACATAACATGACATAACATGACATAACATGACATAACATGACATAACATGACATAACATGACATAACATAACATAACATATATTATTAAATACTTCACATATATTATTTAAAAGAACATCACTAGTTGACCTTCCTGCATAAGTTTAATAAGGATTATTAGTATTGTTATTAGTGAAACTAGTGAGATAATGCAGTGTTATTTGCATTGTTATTAAATAAGGTAAAGAGTAAAATACCACTGAAATATGATCTAGACCAATGCTTTGCTGGTATTTCTTTCAACCACTCAAGTAAAGCAGGATCCAGGTTGTGTACATCTTTCATGTCCTTTGTAAAATGGGGTATTGTTGTTGCACTTGCACACCTCCACAGCATGTTCTTGTACAAATTGTCCTTCCACCTTAACTTCATGTTTTCATGTATATTTCTTAAACAAAACCTGTGTTCAGCATTGGGAAACACTATTTTTAAAGCTGGTATAATGCCCTAGCATATCAATAGATAATGTTAGTATGTAATTGTATTGGAATAAATAGATAATTAGATATATAAAAGTTAAACATTTATTTACCTTTTGCCTATCACTAATAAAAGTGAAATTGGAACTGGATGTCAGATCTAGGTCATCACCTAAACATTCTAAAAACCATGTCCAAGAGCTTGTAGTTTCAGCCTCTACTAGAGCATAAGCAACAGGGTAAATTCCATTATTTGAATTTATCCCAACTACAGTCAAGATTTGTCCAGGGAATGGACCTTTCATAAAACACCCATCTAACCCTAGCAGTTCCCTCCCATAAATCTTAAACCCTGTCTTCAAAGCCCCTATGCATACATATATCCTCTTAAATTGCCTGGTTTCACTAGATGGATTGCATTCTCTTTCAACATCAATTTTAATTGTGGTACCTGGATTTGCCCTGATGAGTTCATCAACATAATCTCTCAACAGTTCATATTGAGCTCTATAATCACCCTCAATCTTATGGATTGCCATGTTCTTTGCCCTGAACACCTTCTGTCTTGATACTTGAATCTGGAATTTTGTTTGAATTAGCTCTTGGACTGCCTTTAACGGGATGGTTGGGTTTACAGTAATAGTTGGTTCTAATTCTCGGGCAAGGAAACTAACTGTGCACAATCTAACTTCTCTGGTTTGAAGACAACTATGAGCATTGATGAAGGTCTTCACTATCCATGTTTCTTCTTTGTTATGATTTGTAATGTGCAGTTTCCAAGGACAGGTAGGGGTCATTAAAGGTTTCTCCTTTTTAGGTGTCCTAACTTCCTTGTTTGACCCACTAACATTAGAATCTTTGGATCCACTTGCCTCTTGTGAATTTACATCCTTGCCCTCACTTGATGCACCTCCTGCTAATGAAGGATTTAACCCCTCACACACTATACGATATCTACTTTTGTCATTTCATACAACCTTCAGTTGTCTTCTACTAGAAATAGCATAGTTCAAAACCGACTGCTTTACCTAATCCTTATTTGCAAATGTTTGCCCAACATAGAAAATTTCATCACCTAAGTGGATCTCTTTACTCTTTTTTTCCTATATTTTCTGAATGCTCTTTTCAAGGGAGGTTGATTGTCGTCTTCATCACTTAGGCTATCAAAATCATCCAAGTCCACTTTAATGTTTTCTTCAATGTCTTCACTCTCCTGCCCCAAAGGTTCTTCATCCCTAATATCATTGTCAACAAATGCTCTATATTCCTCCATGTCTACTCCAACATCATCAATTATATTGTCTGTGTCTACTATATAATCTGAATCCTCACTTTTAGTTCCTTCACTATCATCCTCAAATAGGTCCTCATCTCCTATTGGATGTTCATCTTAAAGGCCACCATGCTCTACATTCTCAAACTAAAACACATCATCCATAGTAACATCATCTTCAAGTATATCATCTTCAAGTATATCATCTTCAATCACATCATTTTTAGCCAAATGCTGTGACCCTTGTTCAATTGATTCATTCACTAACCCTTCCACAAATGATTCATTACTAACCCTTCGACAACTGTTTCATTTTGAGTCAAATGTTCAGACCCTTCCACAACTGATTCATTTTGAGTCAAATGTTGTGACCCATCTACAAATGCTTCATTAAATGACCCCTCTACAACTGATTCACCATGCCACTCTAATGCTAGCCTCTTCCTACAAGCTTGGGTGATTTCTTGTGTATTCCTTCTAACCTGAAAAGGTCCTGCTTCAATCAACTCCTTAATTATAACACTACTTTTGACAGGCGATATGAAATATGTCTCCACACTTATGTTCCCATGCTCAGTGTATACGTCCATCACTTTGAATTTCTCAACATATTTCAAGAAATTGAGCACATCATTATCATTTCCTACGGCCCTCAAACCAAAGTCCAAATCTTCCTCAGGAATCTTATAATGATAGTAAATTATTTCATCATGAGGATACCCTAATTCTTGAATCATTATATTTACCTCAATAACAGAAAACTCATCAGAATCCACTAAATCAACATAACCTACCTGTCCGTTGATATACTTTCTTCCAGGGGCTTTGGTGAATATCCCTCCATGATGAAACTTCAGTGTGAACAAACTAGGGTTTCCACCTAAATATAAAATCACAAATATTAAAAACAAGACATATAAACTACAATGGCTACTAAAATAACTAAAATGTGAAACTTCACACTCACCATAGAGTTCATAGGGATTAACATGCTCGCCTTTAGAACGACAATACCAAAGCGTGAGCACCATTGCATCAAATGATTGCAATATTTAATGGTTGAAGCTTGAAACTTGATCTTTGAAAATTTTGTACTATCAATTTCAGTTTTGGATGATGAAAGGTCGATCGTTGATGTTTTTGGTGAAGTAGAAGAAAGCAGACGATGAAAGTTCAAAAATATCAAAAGGTGGAAGGGTTATATGGAAGGGAGTAAGATAGTTGACATAAAAAGACTAAAATGCCCCTCACGTGAGGGGCACATGTGGGTTGACTAACGGCCACAGTGGACGGCGTTACAAAAGTGAATCTGATTGTGACAGAATTTAAATCACAGTGGTTAAATCGGGCGTTTTTAAACTATTGGATGAAAAACGTTATAACCACCAAACCACAGGGACGAAAAGCGTAATTTACTCTAGAAAAAATAATAAATTTTGGTGGATCATGCAAAATTTATACATTTTGGGTTTAATATAATTTTGTAGCATAAGTTAAATAAATAATAGTTTTACCTTTAATTATAATAAAATAAAACACAAAACCTCAAGAGAAAGAGATCTTATATTAGAGATTAAACATTTATATTAGAAACCGTTTGATCTTGGATTATTACTTGTAAGTTTTATACTTAAATGTTTTTGCAACCAAATAACTCTCAGCATTCATAAATTAAGTACATAGTAGAGTTACTTCGAAAGTTTTAAACAACAAAAAGAAAATAAGCTAAGTGTAAAATCTTCCGAAACCAAAATAACGAAATCTTTCAAAGAAAAAGATAAAGTCCTATGAAGCTTCAGAGACAAAGTTTTTCGAATTCAACTACTGATTTTTTTCGAATACAAAGAAAACATGCTTTCTCTAATCACCTTTTGACAAAAAACTTAACAACTTTCCGCTGTCACTCTAAAAACTTACCAACATAGATAAGTTGGTGAAAAGGTACATGATTTTGTTAACTGTAGATTATGATCATTAGTTTGTAACATTATATTTTATACCTTTCATACTTTTTGTAATATATTAGGATGTGAGATATGACATATCATAGTCACAAGTTAAAAGACAATCTTCTTTTTACTATACATTGATCTTATTGTCTAAATTAGTGTTTCCAACTATATTTCAAAATATAATCGGTTGTAGGATGTGATATAAGTATTTCGGGTTTTTGTATTTATCTTTATGTTTTGTAACACTTGTAACAGAACTTGAGAGCAATAAAAATCAAACTTATCTTATTCTTGTTCTTTGTTCTGTATCATACTTGTGTTCATAGTATAATCAATTAAAACCCAATTTCTTATTTGACCTGTCAAATATTCTAAGTCTTTACTTATTTTGAAACTGATTGTATTGACCACTTTTAACCGATACTGCATTACTGGTTATGAAATATTATTTCTTTCCAAACTTTTGTCTTTGTTTATGTTTACTTTTTTTTCCCTATTCTCTTGCTTAATTTTTTAATTTTTCAATATCATGTTTTCCTGTTATTAAAATTATATGTAGACGTAAAACAAAAAGTAAGAAGCAATTTACGTACAAATTGCACGATATAATAATGTATATGTCACATGACGTCATGATTTATCTTTCCCTTTGTGCAGAAAGAGTCGGAGGGTGGATTACTTCGCGATTTGAGTTGCGTTATTTTACTCTACTTCGTGAATAAAGTTGTTTCTTACATTTAAACCTATGATCTTAAAGTTATAAAATAACATACAATATGCTTAAAGCCCAACATAAATTTAACGATCTAATAATAGGAGTCGATTTATATAATAAAAATTTTGTATAAATATTCTCTTATATTTTTAATATTAAGCTCAAAATGTTCTGGATTGGAGGGAAAAAGGTGTCGGCCCACACCATGTAAGAAGCAACGCCGCTGCTGAGCCTGAATCTCTGGAGTCGGTTGATGACGTGGGGCGGTGCTTCAAATTACGCGTTGTTAATAAAAAAAGCATGATGGCTGTTTAAACAAGATTAATAAAAAAACATTAAGTCATCTTAATATTCAACGCATTTTTATTTATTATATATATATTAGATCTAAACCCGTTTGTTAGAACATATGTAGTTGATTATATTTTATCGTCAAAGAGTTGATAAATAAATTAGAAACTTAAGGTATGAATAATAAGTTGAATTTAATTAAATTAGTACCATTTCCTACTTCTCGGTTGTGTCCATAATGTTGCTTTCTTGGATTATATTTAATAAATGAAGTATTCATAAAAAGGCAAAAAACTGTGAACCTATATTGACTAACAATACAAGGAATATAGCTACTAACGATTCTCTGTTCGAACAGTTGAGTTGAGATACTTAAAACAATTAAAAATGAGAAAGTGTTATATTTGAGTCTCGCTTAAAGAAAATACTGTGGGCTGAATTATGATTTTTTAAATTGTGTGTTTTCTCTTGAGGGGATTTGAGGTACGGTTCGAACTGTAAAAACGGATAAGTGAACCCCATTAACATAACAATTGTTTTTTGAAAAAGTGTCTTACATTTTATGTTCAAAAAATAGATATATAAAAAGAATATAGCCGATTACGGCTTTTATTCTTATGGTCCTATCAAATTTTTAGTTTTGATCCATCAACTTCCTTTATCTAAAAGACAGGTATTTAGATTTTGTTTTTTTGGTTATTACAATTTATATATCTGTCTAATAATATCGGTTAATGTCATCAAATTCTAGTGTATTACACATATTATACATTCTTCAATAGTTTATACATAGGGGCAATCTTGAACATTCATATTGGTAGGGTTTATGGACTATTCTAAAATACATAGTGCTTTACACATAGATTATTGTTTATACATTTCAAAATATATAATATGCGTATATAGTTACCCTAAAACCCTAATTGTTTATTTATGGTGTCAAGGGCTATTTGTCTAATCAGGTATTCATTCATCTTCTCGGGTTCCTCTCTTTCATGCTCCGTCTAAAATTTTCTATCTATATTTTTTGCATATTACATTATCCTTTATAATTTTTTATTTTAAATGTCATGTCACAATCTTTTGTGTAATACTTAATTATGGTTTGATGTTTGTTATTTAAATTTCAAAATGTGGTTTGATGTCTCAAAACTTCAGTCTGCAATCTTTTATGGTCTAATAGAAGTTGTATGGATATGTCATATGAACATGAACCTTGATGTTTGTTATTTTGGTTATGAACTATTCATTTAACCAAAATAAGCCATTTTGCATTTCGTTAAGATAGATTCGTTACATCATTACATAAATGACATTTACAACATCAATACTAATAATATATTGCAAAGAAAGTACACCAACTAAAACTTAGATATCAGAAAAAAAAATTATATAATACTAATTATCAACTTAGTTATGCGTTTAGATTTGTACCTTACGTTTTTTAGATTGTACCTCATTTTGTTGTTTCTTTATTTTTTTATTTTTAACCTATAGTTTTTGTCTTTTACATTTAACCCTAATATCTTTTTTCATTTTTAAATTTGATCTCATATACTTTCATATTTTACAATTTTTTGTTTTACATCTCGGTTTAAAATTTCCGAGTTACATGCAGGCACACGGGTATATGGTTTAACGTTTTTACATCTATTTTTTCTGTACCACTTTTGCGTAATACACTTCGTTCTAATTTATACATATTAATACGTTGCAACACACATGCATGTTAAAAGTATTTACGTCTACTTTTCGTTCGGCTTTATTTTTTTTTGTTTTACGAGTTTTTCGGGTGTTGGTGATAGCTAGCGACGGTGTGACATTGATGTTATTTGATGTAACATCGCGTATTTTCATTAAAAAAAGTTAATTTTTGTAAACAATTAAATTTAAAATGTTGACGTTAATAATTACAATAATCATAATAATCATAATAATAATAATTATAATAATAATAATAATAATAATAATAATAATGACAATGATTTATAAAAAAATATAAAAATAAATAAATATTTAAATTAAGTGCAGGGGTGTTGTTGTAATTTATGAAACTTAAAAACTAAGTTTTGACATAAAATAATAAACTATGCAAAGTTCAGGGACCATTGTGCAATTTCCGGAAAAACACCCCAACCCCACCCCCCTCTTTCCCTGCGAACCCGCTCCTCGCGGTCGGCCAAAATTCCGGCCACCAATCGCACTACGGACTTTTATATTCAAAAGCAAACCCGCACTAACGAACATTAAATCATTTAAAGCATTTCCTCGAGTTCGAATTCATTCAAAACAAACCCGAACACCACCTTCGAACCATTTCTAACTCGCGACCTGCAACTGGGTTAAACACCACAAATCGAGCTTCAAAACTTGCAATTAGCAGAGGGTTTCTAGTCCCAACCATCATCCGAAGCTTTCTACAAAGTTAATTCGAATTCCATCAACGATTTCCACTCGAACTGGTTCGGGCAAAGCCGTGACCTGTTCTTCATTGGGTTTAACTTCAAACGAACACCATATAGGTAATTCGACACACCTACATACTCGATTATACACGGGCAATCAAAGCCCTATGATCGCAGACACTATCGAAGTCGAATTCGAGCTCAATTTGATCGGATTCGAACCTAGGGCTCGTTTGGGGAATTGGGGTTTACTCGAGAGTGAGGTTAAAACAATTAAAAACCAATTTTAACCGCGGCCACAGCCCTTGGTGTGATGGTTCTGTGCTCACAATCCGTTCATGAGGTCCCGGGTTCGACCCCGGGCCACCTCAAACATTTTTTTTTGAAGCCTTTTAAGCCTTTAAAATTCCAAAAAAGTTCCAAAAAATCATAAAATGTTTTTACAAACATTAAAAATTTTTAAACAACTTAGTTATTTTTCTGAAATTTATTTTAACATTTTATCTATTTTATTAAATGTTTTAAATAAATAAAATTACAAATATTACAAAATTATATCTATAAAAGTGAACTTTTAATAATTTAAATTATTAAATTATTATTGGGCACTGTATTACCTTTAATTATGAATTATTCAACATAATTGCAAATATATGTATTTTATAATTTTATAGATTATTTACAAAAGTCGTTTTGTGTTACTTAAATAATTAAATATTTTAATTGATTATATCATATAATTAATTAATAAAATTAATTATTTGTTTTTCCACACTTTAACAATAAATCAAAACAGTTACGTGTATTGATCCATTTATTTCTATTAAAATTCTAAACGTAATCATTTTCAATAAATTCATTTTATTTATTTCAAAACATTTCAACTAAATAAATTATTTAATTTAAACTACCATTCAAAACCAAATGGAAACCCTAATACATTCCCAAATTCTCAAATCACTATTATTCTAATTCAAGGCACCGTTCCTTAGGTTAATCATAAGGAAATCGTAGGTGTCTAATCCATCACGTCCAAATTCCAATCACATCAATCAAGTGAGTATTCATACCCCCTTTTTATATCATTTCTTATTTGGGGGAAATCATGTGATACAATATTCAATCATGATATTCAATTGTTATTTTATTCTAAATTCAATTCAAGACAGGTTATGTTATTACTTGCAAGTATGTGAACATATTATGATAAACTGGACGACAGTAAAACCCTAATTCAATCAATCAATCCTGGTATCAAATGTAGATCTACTGGTTTGGATAACCCACCCCATATGGCTTACGAGTGGTGATTGTGCCAGAGGCAGGAGTCAATCTATGGTGTATGTGTGGAGTCTATTATATGCAAGTGTCAAGTCAAGGGGTTGTTATTGTGTCAATTTATCTATATGCTTTACTATTGCAATATAAGTCTTAACGTTACCTTGTGAATTGAATTATTCTCAATCAATCAATCAATCTATATGTATACTCAAAACTGTGATTACTCACCAGCTAATTCGTTAGCTGACCTTATTTTCTCACATGATTTCAGGTTAAGCAAGTTAGTGGACTTCTACATGCTCATATAAGACCCGGACTTAGTCAAAACAAAAGACAATTACTATTTGTGACTTTAACTGTTGTGTTTGCTTATGTTAAACACATGCTATCATGTAATCTGATTTTAATATTATTTCCACTATTAGACAATCATGTGTTATGAACAATCAATCATTCCCTCGTCCGCTCCGATGATTCCGCCGTCGGTCGGGGTGTGACAGATTGGTATCAGAGCCATGGTTATAGGGAATTAGGTTATTAGAAATGGAATGACCTAGACTATAACTAAGTACCCTTACATATGAGTCCTCTCATGTATTTTACATGCTTAGATAGGATTTTTTATGTGCCTTATATGTTTATATTTGATTGTGTGATTATATGCCTTATGTGATTCTTCTTGTGCTTTGAATCTTATCAATGTACACACGAATCTTAAATCATATTCTAAGGCATTGTGTGCCTAATTCAAGTGATTTCAAACTCCAAAACTCGATTGTTATTCGTGGTTTTCAAATTCGTCAAAGTCTGTGTCTTACAACTTGAAACATGCAATGCTGGAAGGGTGGGATGCCTGTATCTCGGGGTGTTCTGTCTAGGCAAGGTATTCGTATAAATCCAAATCAACCGATGGATCTGTCTACCTTACCTGGGAACCCTAGGGATGAGTATCTGCTTATAGGTACGCATGTCTTCAATAAGGTTGTGTTGGACATAACACTTTGATTAGTCAACGTACTCGCTTTGATTTACGAATCAAACGATTACACTCGAAACATATCATTGTTATTATGCCAAATTCCCGATTGTCGTTTTCATAGCTCATATTATCCAATTCTCATAAAATATCTTAATGATATTCCAGAATGTCTTCTCGTCAAATCCATTCACGGTCTAGAAACTCTGGCCGTAAGATTGCTGCTATTGTAGCATGTGAAGTTACTGCGGTCATCCCAACTCTACTTACCCATTTGAACCAAAGCAACAATGTTGTTCAAAACCCAACTACACCAAACCCTCCCCAAACTTATACTTACAAACAATTCAGTTCTTGCAACCCCACCAAGCTCAGTAGAACTGAAGGAGCTACCGGATTACTACAATGGTTTGAAAGCATCGAGAACACTTTCCTAAACAGTGTATGCCCTGAAAATCTAAAAGTCCGGTATGCCACAAGTGTTCTTCAGAAACGCGTACTTACTTGGTGGAATGGAGAGAAACGAACCCGTGGAACTGAAACTGCTTTAGCATTGACGTGGACTGAAGTTATGGAGCTCATGACTAAAGAGTTCTGCCCAAGAAATGAAGTTCGAAAACTGGAAGCTGAGTTCTGGGAATTAACCCAAGACAGTGGCGAGAACCTAGCATACACTAATCGATTTCACGAACTGAGCCTTCTGGTACTGCACCTGGCTACCCCTACCTCCCGAGCCATCGAGAAATACATTGGTGGACTACCCATGCAGATTCAGGATACGGTGTTAGGAAGGAATCCTTCAACACTAGAAGATGCTATCAGGCTGGCTGCACAATTAACCGATAATCATGTGAAAGCTGGTTCCTTAACCAGGAAAGGATCGAAGAAGAATACCGATAAACTTCCTAACGAAACCGTCAAAACCGACCAACCCGAGCCTTCCAGGAACAAGAAGAGGAAGGCCAATTCTCAAAACTTTGCTGTGATTACCCCGGCTGTACCAATTAATCAAGTCCCTCCAACTCGTCAACCAGCAGTAAACAACCAATCGCTAATGAAAAAGCCATACGCTGGACCCTTTCCGCAGTGTAACAACTGTAGTTATCTAAATGGAAACCCTAATACATTCCCAAATTCTCAAATCAAATGGAAACCCTAATACATTCCCAAATTCTCAAATCACTATTATTCTAATTCAAGGCACCGTTCCTTAGGTTAATCTAAGGAAATCGTAGGTGTCTAATCCATCACGTCTAAATTCCAATCACATCAATCAAGTGAGTATTCATACCCCCTTTTTATATCATTTCTTATTTGGGGGAAATCATGTGATACAATATTCAATCATGATATTCAATTGTTATTTTATTCTAAATTCAATTCAAGACAGGTTATGTTATTACTTGCAAGTATGTGAACATATTATGATAAACTGGACGACAGTAAAACCCTAATTCAATCAATCAATCCTGGTATCAATGGTAGATCTACTGGTTTGGATAACCCACCCCATATGGCTTACGAGTGGTGATTGTGCCAGAGGCAGGAGTCAATCTATGGTGTATGTGTGGAGTCTATTATATGCAAGTGTCAAGTCAAGGGGTTGTTATTGTGTCAGTTTATCTATATGCTTTACTATTGCAATATAAGTCTTAACGTTACCTTGTGAATTGAATTATTCTCAATCAATCAATCAATCTATATGTATACTCAAAACTGTGATTACTCAACAGCTAATTCGTTAGCTGACCTTATTTTCTCACATGATTTCAGGTTAAGCAAGTTAGTGGACTTCTACATGCTCATATAAGACCCGGACTTAGTCAATAAAAAGACAATTACTATTTGTGACTTTAACTGTTGTATTTGCTTATGTTAAACACATGCTATCATGTAATCTGATTTTAATATTATTTCCACTATTAGACAATCATGTGTTATGAACAATCAATCATTCCCTCGTCCGCTCCGATGATTCCGCCGTCGGTCGGGGTGTGACATTTGACACGGTTTTACGCCTCCACCGCAACGCGTGGGGTTAAGTACTAGTTAGTGTTATAAACTAACTTGCCGCTCTAGCGCAACAATAGAACTAATAGCCAAGGTTTGAGGACGTCCATGAGGTGTGAACCAATGTTGGAGAACTGTTTGTTTTCTTTGTGAAAACAGGTTGGGTGAAAAATCGGTATTACAGTTGTTGTATTTGTATATTCTATATTTTAAAATGTAAAAGAAGAGCCTATATGTATTGTAGAATATTCTATAGACCCTATCAATATGAATGTACAAGATTGCCCCTCTGCACATGTATACACTATTGAAGAATGTATAAAATGTCTAATACGCCTACTCAAGGGAAAGGGGTGTTGCAACTATAGGTCTCATCAAGTAATCTACAACAATGAATAGAAATATACACATATCATGAGATAGATTTTTTCTAATAATTATAATACAAATAACCAAGTATCCAAAAGTGGTGAATAGAGATATACACATCGTGAAAGATATCTTCTAATACATATAGGTCTCATCAAGACGATAATTAAATGTGGTCTTTCATGATAATTAAGAGCAAAAGGATTTGGAAGTACTCTAGAACCCATCCTAGAAGTAGTAGAATTAAGTTTTCTACAAGCCTTTCAACAATTTATTAATGATGTAGAACAATATTTTGTTGTTGGGTCTTTATGTTTAAAGTTATTAATGAGGATACTTATACTAACCGGTAGCTCTTTAGGGTCTAAAAGTCAATGTTAGAAATTGATTGTGTACGAAACTCCAAATTAATTTTCATTAGAGATCAGGTCTTCTAGTAGAACGTACAAAGATCGTGCAAATCTTTCTGGCTTACGTCTATGATGTCTAAAAGATGAGAGATCCCTATGACAATATACACTCCTCTTACGTTCTCTAGTAGGTTTGTGATATAAATAAGAAAGAAGTAATTTAGTGCCACAAACTTTAAATTTGCCAATAAAACCAACTTAACTAAATAAGATATCTCCGTGTGAAATATGTATAACTTAGGCATCAAGCCTACCAAATAAAACTTTTTCAAGTTTAGATAAGATAACCATATAGATGATTGGGGTAAGATCGTTGTTAGGATCATAATCTCATTAATGCTTTGAAATTTGATCATGCAAAATAGTTTAAGCTTCTTTTTTGAACGATTAATTGGGTCACTTACGAACCGTTAGACCATCCGATTATCTACATTACCTGAGTACGAAACTTGAGATTACACTCAGGAGAAAACTCACATTAGGTAAGAAACCCCTTGGCTCATCTAGAACCCAAAACCTCTACCTATTTCTATTAAATCTTGTAGTATTGAATTTTAACCGTTTGATTTAAAAATTATTGATACTAGTTTAAGCTTGTATCTTTGAGTCTAGTAATGATGTAGGATCGATGGTAGGATTACAATTACTTCGTATTGGCCTAATTTTTTGTTTTTAACATTAAGTTTAAGCTTCTAAATTTTTGCATATTAATTTTAGTCTACTACTTGTTAGCTATTTAATCTTTTATTAAAACATCAAACAATTGGCTTCCAAATACAATTCCCTCACCCTCTCTTCCCTCCATGACAAAATCGCCCACTTGTCTTTCTTTCACATCAGACGTTGGTTACAAAGAGGATAGATGACAAAGTTAGCATTATAAAGTAAAACAACAGAGGAAAAATAGAAGAGACGAGAGAAAAGGCATTCTAGTAGTGATTAAACGGTTATTGGGGTTTATTACTCGTTTTAGAAAGGAAGGGTAAAATTGGTAATGTGGTTGATCGAAGACATGAAAATATCAAAGCAATCTAACGCTCTTCGAGGCTAAAAATACGAGTAAAGACAGCCAAATCCCACCTGGGTTTTATTTCACTTCTCCCCTTTCCTCTCTCTCTCTCTCTATATATATATATATATATATATATATATAAACTCCCAGCACCACCACCTAAAAGTAAAACTAATACAAATACAATAATCATCTCTTTCTTTTCACACATATATCTCTCTCTCTCTCTCTCTGCGTCTGTCTTGTTTTATTTGTGTGAGAATAAAATATATATATCATCTGTTTTGGGTGGCGATGGCTGCAGGGACGTCCTCGTCGATCAAGAGAAGCGTGAGCGACGGCGGCAGCATCATCCTGAACAAGTACCAGCTGAGCCGGCTCCTGGGGCGCGGCAGCTTCGCGAAGGTGTACGAGGGGCGGTCCCTCATCGACGGCTCATCCGTAGCCGTCAAAGTGATCGAAAAGCCCTCCATCGCCCACCCAACCCTCGAGCCTCTCCTCATCCGTGAAGTGGCCGCCATGCGCCGACTGAACCACCCCAACATACTCAAGCTCCACGAAGTCCTCGCCACCAAAACCAAGATCTACCTCGTCATGGAGCTAGCCGCCGGCGGGGAGCTCTTCACCCAGCTCTCCCGCCGTGGCCGCATGAAGGAGCCCACCGCCCGGAGGTTCTTTCAGCAGATCGTCTCCACCCTCAACTTCTGCCATCAAAACGGCGTCGCTCACCGGGATCTCAAGCCGCAAAACCTTCTCTTGGACCACAACGGCAATCTCAAGATCTCCGACTTCGGCCTGTCCGCGCTGCCGGAGTCGCACAAGGACGGGCTGCTACACACCGCCTGTGGGACTCCGGCCTACACGGCGCCGGAGATCGTCCGCCGGAAAGGCTACGACGGATCCAAAGCCGACGCCTGGTCGTGCGGGATCATACTCTACGTGTTTCTGGCCGGATACCTCCCCTTCGACGACAGTAATCTAGCCACCATGTATCGGAAGATCCACCAACGGGAGCTCTCCTTCCCCGATTGGATCCCCAAGCAACCGAGAATCATCATCCAGAAGCTTCTAGATCCCAATCCCCACACGAGGATGAGCATCGAGACGCTGATGGGTCTCCCGTGGTTCAAAAAAGCCCTGAAACCAGATCCAATGGTAGAACACCAGAACGAACCAGAGATCGAAGAGGACCTGGATTCAGTCAAGTGCAAGACGAGGGTGAATGCGTTTGATTTGATCTCCATGTCTTCGGGGCTGGATCTGTCGGGGATCTTCGAGGAGAAGGTGCTGCGGCGGGAGAGGAGGTTCACCACGGCGGCGGCGGTGGCGGAGATAGAGAGGAGGGTGGCGGAGGTGGGGGAAAGATTAGGGTTCAGGTCGAAGAGGATGAAGGATAAAGAGAACTGGAACAGGGAGGTGGTGGGGCTGGTGAAGGGTCGGCTGGTGGTGTTGGCCAAGGTGTTAGAGGTGGCGCTGGGGCTGCAGCTGGTGGAGATCACGGTGGCTGCTGGCGGAGACGCCTTCACTGACGACGATTGGGAGGAGATGAAGCTTGGCTTTCAGGATGTTGTAGTCTCATGGCACTGTTAGAATTCTGAGAATATTTAACTTGTATATAATTTTCTTTTTGTTTTTTCATTGTTTGTTTGTTGAACAGCTCCAAAACTTACTAGCATATGAATATGTTGTTACATGTAAAACGAAAACCAAAATATGATTAATAATGGAGTGAGAAATTGTTTTCAGTTTTTGGGTTTTGTATTCACATGCCGTTTCTACAACAACGTTCACCTGCGCGCTCTCTCTCTCACAACGTTCACCCCTACCGGCGACCTCCGCCGACCCACCCTCACCGGCGACCTCCGCCGACCCACCCTCACCGGCGACCTCCGCCGACCAAACCCCATCGATCGGCGACCAAACCCCGACCGGCGATCAACTCGTCTCTCTCTCCCCCAAACGGATCTCTCGCCCCCAAACGGATCTCTCGCCCAGGTACGTAACGCACCCCAAAGACCATCTCATCGGCGACCTCCGCCGGCCTACCCTCACCGGCAACCACCAACGAACAAGTCAACCACAGTCGACAACCCCCTCCGCCAAACCCAACAGTCAACACCCCCCACCGCCTACCCACACCACCGCCCACCCCGGTACCACCGCCCACCCCGTCACCACCGCCTGCCCTCCACCGGTCACCACATCACCGCTAGCCACCACCACCCTCTGTGACAACCCGAAAATTTTCATGATTTAATAAAAATTTTTTATGTGAATTTATAGTTTATTTTTATATTTTTATTATTATTTAATGATAATGATAATAAAAATAATAACAATAATAATAATAATATTATTATTAAAAATAATAATGTAAATAATAATAATAATAATAATAGTAATTTATAAAAGTTTATTTATTTATCTATTTATTTATTTATTTTTGAAAATAAGTTCAGGGGGTGATTGGTAATTCTTGAAACTTGAAATTGAAACTATTTTACATAAAGTAATAAACTGGAAACCACAGGGACCAAATGTGTAATTTTCGAAAACCCAACCCCCCATCCCGTTCCCTTCGATTTTCCGGCCACCGTCGCCGGCGGTTCTCCGGCGTCCCCAAAACACCTTCAAAACTCAATTATAAATTGCGAAACCAGTCCCAATCGACTCGTAAACAAGATTCGAACATATCTCTTCTCTTAATTTGATTAATGGAATGACCTAACTGTACCTAACCCACTTCGACCCATTTTCGGCCGACCACGCACCGATCGAGCATTAAAACTAAAAATAATCAAAAGTAATCGCACATTCATTATCCATTTGTCGTTCCTAAACTACCACTACAATCAATTTGGTATAAATCAAGCTCTAACACCCCTGTCGATTAACACCTCTGTCATCGACCTGCAACACAGTCAAATTCTACTTTCTGAGTTCTATTCCACAAAATTAACATAGGGTTTTTCATCATTAGAACAATTAGAAACTTCTTGTAGAAAGAATTTTATTATCATCAACGTTTGTCACTGGAATCAATCTCTGTATAAGTCGCGGCTGTTCATCGAGGTGTTCATCATCAATTCGAAACCATTCTGGTAAGTTAAACATATGTACATGCACGAAATCACATGGGGAATCAAAGCCCCATGTTTATTTCAGTAAACATTGGTGATTCGATGTTCAATTTGATACCAATCGAATTAGGGTTCTTGGTTGATTTGGGGGTTATTTGGAAACAGAGGTTAAAAGAAATTGGAACGGGGTTTAAACGCGGGTGAGTCCCTTGGCTCACTGGTTTGTTGCCTGTGTGGTTTAGTTGGAGGTCACGGGTTCGAACCCGGCCCCCAACATAATTTTTTTTAAAAAGCCTTTTTGAGACTTTTAAAAATACAGAAAAATTCTGAAAAATTATAAAAATAATTTTTATAAACTTTATTTATTTTAGAAATTAAATAATTATTTTCTGGAAATTTACTTCTTTAAAACCTTATTTATTTATTTATTTAAATAAATAAAAACATATGTAATAAATTGTAATTTTATAAAAAAAATAGATTTTTAATAATAATTTAAATCATTGAATCATTAATGAACACTATATTATTTTAAATCATAATAATTGTTTAAAAACCTTATTTATTTATCTGAATAAATATTACATGTGTTATAAATTATTAACCATATAAAAATGGATTTTTAATAATAATTTAGACCATCACATTATTAATGAACAAAATATTATATATGGACAAATCCTAATAATATAAATACAAATTAGATTTTATAAATTTAAATATTTATAAAATCTTACAAAATCAAATATAAACTTACATGTTTAAATAACGTTTACAATTTATTTAGAATATAATGATATGTTAAAATCATTATAAAATCTTTAATTATTAAAGAATTAACAACAATAATTAAATGATTTAACGTTTATAACAAATCCTCGAAAAACCAAACCCTAGACCAATTGAACACCAGATTATGAATTTGTTTTTAAATTACTTATGTGAATTATAATTCCTTAGGAGGAATTTACTAGCTTATCAACAACACACGAGAACTGAGGTGAGTTCAGGCCCCACTATTTTACTAAATCTCTTTTGGGTGAGTTCAAGCCCCACTGTTTTACTAAATCTCTTTTGGGTGAGTTCAGGCCCCACTATTTTACTAAATCTCTTTTGGGTAAGTTCATTTTATTAAAACACTTTTGGGGGAGATAGCATACTGGTAATGTTACAAACGTTTTCATTATATATTTAAGATGTGTATGATATTAATATAGTGCTGTTTATCATTATAAAAGTCCTCACACTTTCGAATTGTTAATATTGGATAGCGGGGAAAGTTGGGTAGTACTACTGGGTGTGACGAGCCCCACCTGTGTGACTCGAGGTCAGTCGGGTGCAATTTGTCCTATGAACATTAGTCACGATATGACATCGTGGCTGGAGGCAAACATAACACAGTCAGCTTCAATGTCGAAATCACTATTTAATATCGTTTGGGAATGGGCTAGCTAGCCATTACAATGCACATGCTTAAATATACGCTATTGTTAAACTGTGACGTTTAACTGTAAACTCTTGAACTGATCAACCGTTGGGTTGATACACGCTATTGTTAAACTGGGATGTTTAACTGCAAACTCTTAAACTGATCAACCATTGGGTTGATACACACTATTGGTAAACTGTTATGTTTATACGCAAACTCTTGAACTTACCAACCATTGGGTTGATTACTCTTTTGTTAAACTGTTATGATTAAACTCAAACTCTTGAACTTACCAACCATTGGGTTGATATACACTTTTGTTAAACTATTATGTTTAAACGCAAACTCTTGAACTCACCAACCGTGTGTTGACTTTTAGTATGCTATTCTCAGGTCATTAAATCTGGACTGCGGTTAGGAGCACTACACGGGTCAAGCATGCATCCTAACGCTTAAACAATGATATATATATGTTTATCTTTATATTTTGGGTTTGTTTTATTTGTTTAAACGCTTCCGCATGTATTACAAAGTTTGAACTTTGGTTTGTTATGTTAAACGTTGCATATAGAGTCGTTCCAAGTAACTATTGACTGTGATCCTGGTTTGTTCACACGCCTCGCGGTAGAACTCCGCACGTGGATTTTGAGGGTGTGACAGATTGGTATCAGAGCCATTGGTTATAGAGAACTAGGTTGCATACACACTAGACTATAACCGCACACAGTTAGTTAGTTACTTGTTCCTAGTCTTCCTAAACTTAACTTATCATCGTAGGTTCAAATCCTTAGACTTTATGTCTAACCTATAAAAATCTTATCGAGGTTTTGAATTCCATAAACCAAATGAACTTGTGTGACACATAGACACCTGTATTCTGGATTTCCTGGCAAAAGGCCCTCGGGCTAAGGCTAGCATATCGCATATATCTCATTGCGAGACCTGGTATGCTTACCTGGGAATTTCTGGGATGAGTGATAAACTATGGTCAATACACAGGTCTCTAAGGCAAATAGGTCAAATTACCTTGGTGTGTCAATGATTCCCAAACTTTACTGATCCTTTCGTATACCTTGATTGATCGACCCCGATACAATACATACATATTTGGTACTTCAACCATTGATGACCACTATACTTGACAAGATATGTTAACCTGATAGGAGGAACCGGGGTGACCATGCAAAGCAAATTACCATTATGGGTGCACACGTAATTGTAATTTGTCGTGCATGCTAAGTCCGGTGAATCTGGTCGGGAGGTAACATTGCCGTCAGTATAAGTCATCATTCCTACACCTTGAGCAAGAAAGTCTCGGTCTTCATAGAACATAGCCATTAACTATCTATCAGTTCTACTTGTAGGAATGCTCACCTTACCTTGAATTTGGACGAAATTCAAACCATGACATTTGTGTTAATCCCACGGATTCGGACTGATTCTCTAGCTTGTCTGTTTCTTTAAATCCTTGAATTTCTCTTCCTTTTCATTTCAAGACAAAAGGTCTATTTTCATACGACTGATAGCTTTTGATATTTGGTAATTTAAAGAATATCTGGAAGAGGACGTGGACGTAGGGAGAAGTAACGATCATGAGTATTACAAGTTTCTGTTCTATACCCTAGGGTGCTAGGATCATAATTCTAGTAAGACCTGGTAAAGGATAACAAAACATTACTGACACTTGCTATTACTTAAGTCCTGTCCTACTTAGAGCCTTCATGGTATTTCCAATCATTTTAAGAGACATTCCTCCACTTAGTATTTCGGTAGCTGAGGAACTGATTGAATACTTAGAATGGAAGTGGACTAAAGGAAATATAGAAGAGTGATGAAACTCATTGTACATATTCTTTGGGATAATTCTAAGGAAAATTAGGATGTCGTGTAACCGGTTTAAGCACATTCTTAGTATACCGGTGATGCTTATATATAGGGTTATTGAAGTGAGTTCAAAGCCTTGGTGATTAAGGAATGAAATGCAAAAGTTAGAATTGTAATTCTAAAATCGTGTAATGGTAGGGTTAGGTTGTGCTTTTTATACTGACAAACTCCATAAATTGACAAAGCTGATGTCATACCTTATGACATTAGACCAAATAGAATTAAGGACACTGGAAAAATCTAGTGAGTAGTAGAAAGAAGTTGGAGGGTCAAACAAGCAATCTAGCGGTAAGGTAGACAAGAATGCCAATGTTGTGAACCTAGCTATGTTGGTTAATATGATTAAGCTAACGTGTGCTAAACGAGGACATTAAGAAGGTTGGAAGAGTGGGATGAGTATCCGTTTATTGGAACGCATGTCTTTAACAAAGTTGAGGCTGACTTAATGCTGTGATAAGTCGACGTACTTGCTTTGATTTACGAATCAAACGATTACACTCGGAACATCTCATTGTTATTATGCCAAATCCCTGCTTGTCATTTTCATGCTGTATAGCTCATATTACCCCAAATCTCATAAAATATCTTAATGATATTTCAGGATGTCTTCTATCAGCCCTTCTATTACCTCTTCTGAAAACGAATCAAAGCCTGAAAGGATTCTCTTAGCATATCTAGTGCAAACATCTTCTAATACAAATCTAATCCTGAGGAGGTGATGCTTGATGCACCAGACTCGTTTGAAGAGGAAGAACCCATAGACCCTGTTGTGCACACTCTACCTGCTGTCGCCACTGCACCAATTAATCCTGTGGAACCTAACCCTGCTGCACCTACAGTTCCCATAGCACCTATAGTTGCAAGGAATGCCCCCGAGGCAAGACCCCAACAAGTGAACAACGGAGGAGCCGTGAGACGGACGGCTCGAATTAGAGGGTTCCCGGCAAACAGGATTAGGATCTGGCCGCCCGTCGACGAGACCAACTTAGGGGGCAACTATCCCGATCTACCCCCGAATCTCTCTAGTTCCTCCAGCAGTGATGACGACCAGGACTGACGTCACACGGGCACTAATGGAGAAATAACGACTGGAAAAAGTCATCTCTAGTTACTTCATGCCTTATACCTATCTAGACTATGAGTATTTGCTTATTTGGAGTGTTACTTACGCGCTTGAAAACCTTAGGATTTATAATGATGAAATGTATATAATTATGGCCTTGTTGTTGAGGTACTATCCTGAGAAGTCCATATATTCCCTTCGATTGTGAATCGAATGTTCACATCTCATTGTGATGTCGAATCATTTCTTGTCCTTGATTTCGCCTTTCTGATTTAAATCATTCAAGATTTGAACACCATCCTAACAAATTCTGCTATCTCAAACTTTAATCTTAAGCTTGTTAGCATGATCTTTTCTTTGTTACACCGATGAACTTGAAATTTTCTGAATTCCTAATAAATATTAATTTCCCTTTCGTTGTTAAGTCAAACTTCATACTGCTTGCACCGTGGGAGTTTGCAAGTCAACCTATGACTAAGAACACTCGTATCTCCTAAATGATTCTATCACATCAAAGCAGGGGAGATCCTCTTACTTTGATGAATCTCTATTACAATAAATGGTTTTCCATTTGTTTGTTTTGTGAAATTTCATCCTATGGATGAGGGTGACTTCCTTATCTTGAAGATTGACTTCAATTATTGGAATTTACATTTCACAAATGACCCGTATTTTGGTGACAAATGTCAACCTTCAAATGTTTTCTTGTCAACCTTCGATTGTTTTGAGCTATCATCAAAACGTGATTGTACAATGGTAGCCTTCCTAAACACTCTCTCTGCTGAAGATATCGTCAACTTATGTTCATGACTTTCTAGTCATACAAATGTTCTCAACTATGCTTATGGTTTGTTGAACTACGTATGTAAACTTACTTAGATATTGCTACCTTGCAAAACATGTTTACAAATACCTTTCCTATTGTTCGCGTCACTTCTTGAATCGCTTTTGAATCCTTAAGCTTGAAAATCATTAAATTTCTATTTGAACAACAAGACTTTAAAAGAGAAGTTCTGGAGAGAGTTACCAGTAAAGAGAGGAATTACTTTTGAGACCGAGTTATTTGGAGCCAAAACATTCTTAATATATGTTGAACCCGTGTTCAGCAAAGCTGGGGAGGAAATTGGTGTTAATTACATGGGCATGGAAATCACTGATCAGGTGAAAAAGAGAGAAAAGATGGCAAAACTAAGAGAAGAAATAGCTGTACAGAAGGCCAAGGAGACAGAACTTAATAAAACTGTTCGTGTTACAGAGGTAACGAGGAGAGCAAAACAAATACTAGCAACCATGTCACACGAGATGAGATCTCCATTATCAGGGGCCGTTAGCATAATAGAAATTCTATCAACAACAAAACTTGATAAAAATCAGAAACAACTTTTGAGTGTCATGTTGTCTTCTGATGATCTAGTCCTTCAACTTATTAGTGACATCCTCGACTTTTCCTAAGTTGAGTCAGGAGTTCTGAGGTTGGAGGCCACAAAATTTAGGCCAAGAAGAGGTGATGTCCCAGTGGAGGTTAATGGTGATGTTTTACGGATTAGACAAATTCTCACCCACTTGATCAGCAATACTATCAAGTTTACTCACCAAGGAAAGGTTCAGAGTAATCTTTATGTAAAAGCAAACCCATTATCTCACAATGTCGAGAAATTAACCTGCATCCGTCTCAAATATTCGTACACCATGGTAGGACGTTAAAACATCAATCGTTATTCTGAATGATTGATTCATTTTCTGTTTTAATAATATTATTAACCATTTTCGTGAACTCATTTCAAGATCTTCGCATAGTTTATTATTTCTTTAGACCGATGGTTGGTCAAAGGAGAAATACATATTCACAAGATATGCGTTAAGATCGTTTCATATGGTGACGTTTGGGATTCTTAAATTCCGACGGATAACATTTCTTATCATTGTTGGTCTTATCTTGATTTCTAGACATCACCTTACCACGAAATTATATTCTGGAAATTATGGATCGGAAAGTTAAACAACTAAAACATAGTGAGATTCCGATCGTAAGAGTTCGGTGGAACTCCCGGCGTGGTCCTGAGTTCACTTGGGAACGAGAGGACGAAATGATACGCAAGTATCCTAACCTGTTCAAGGATGCTGCAAATACATCTTAATTTTTGGGACGAAAATTCCTCTAATAGGGGGATGATGTGACAACCCGAAAATTTTCATGATTTAATAAAATTTTTTTATGTGAATTTATAGTTTATTTTTATATTTTTATTATTATTTAATGATAATGATAATAAAAATAATAACAATAATAATAATAATATTATTATTAAAAATAATAATGTAAATAATAATAATAATAATAATAGTAATTTATAAAAGTTTATTTATTTATCTATTTATTTATTTATTTTTGAAAATAAGTTCAGGGGTGATTGGTAATTCTTGAAACTTGAAATTGAAACTATTTTACATAAAGTAATAAACTGGAAACCACAGGGACCAAATGTGTAATTTTCGAAAACCCAACCCCCCCATCCCGTTCCCTTCGATTTTCCGGCCACCGTCGCCGGCGGTTCTCCGGCGTCCCCAAAACACCTTCAAAACTCAATTATAAATTGCGAAACCAGTCCCAATCGACTCGTAAACAAGATTCGAACATATCTCCTCTCTTAATTTGATTAATAGAATGACCTAACTGTACCTAACCCACTTCGACCCATTTTCGGCCGACCACGCACCGATCGAGCATTAAAACTAAAAATAATCAAAAGTAATCGCACATTCATTATCCATTTGTCGTTCCTAAACTACCACTACAATCAATTTGGTATAAATCAAGCTCTAACACCCCTGTCGATTAACACCTCTGTCATCGACCTGCAACACAGTCAAATTCTACTTTCTGAGTTCTATTCCACAAAATTAACATAGGGTTTTTCATCATTAGAACAATTAGAAACTTCTTGTAGAAAGAATTTTATTATCATCAACGTTTGTCACTAGAATCAATCTCTGTATAAGTCGCGGCTGTTCATCGAGGTGTTCATCATCAATTCGAAACCATTCTGGTAAGTTAAACATATGTACATGCACGAAATCACATGGGGAATCAAAGCCCCATGTTTATTTCAGTAAACATTGGTGATTCGATGTTCAATTTGATACCAATCGAATTAGGGTTCTTGGTTGATTTGGGGGTTATTTGGAAACAGAGGTTAAAAGAAATTGGAACGGGGTTTAAACGCGGGTGAGTCCCTTGGCTCACTGGTTTGTTGCGTGTGTGGTTTAGTTGGAGGTCACGGGTTCGAACCCGGCCCCCAACATAATTTTTTTTAAAAAGCCTTTTTGAGACTTTTAAAAATACAGAAAAATTCTGAAAAATTATAAAAATAATTTTTATAAACTTTATTTATTTTAGAAATTAAATAATTATTTTCTGGAAATTTACTTCTTTAAAACCTTATTTATTTAAATAAATAAAAACATATGTAATAAATTGTAATTTTATAAAAAAATAGATTTTTAATAATAATTTAAATCATTGAATCATTAATGAACACCATATTATTTTAAATCATAATAATTGTTTAAAAACCTTATTTATTTATCTGAATAAATATTACATGTGTTATAAATTATTAACCATATAAAAATGGATTTTTAATAATAATTTAGACCATCACATTATTAATGAACAAAATATTATATATGGACAAATCCTAATAATATAAATACAAATTAGATTTTATAAATTTAAATATTTATAAAATCTTACAAAATCAAATATAAACTTACATGTTTAAATAACGTTTACAATTTATTTAGAATATAATGATATGTTAAAATCATTATAAATCTTTAATTATTAAAGAATTAACAACAATAATTAAATGATTTAACGTTTATAACAAATCCTCGAAAAACCAAACCCTAGACCAATTGAACACCAAATTATGAATTTGTATTTAAATTACTTATGTGAATTATAATTCCTTAGAAGGAATTTACTAGCTTATCAACAACACACGAGAACTGAGGTGAGTTCAGGCCCCACTATTTTACTAAATCTCTTTTGGGTGAGTTCAAGCCCCACTGTTTTACTAAATCTCTTTTGGGTGAGTTCAGGCCCCACTATTTTACTAAATCTCTTTTGGGTAAGTTCATTTTATTAAAACTCTTTTGGGGGAGATAGCATACTGGTAATGTTACAAACGTTTTCATTATATATTTAAGATGTGTATGATATTAATATAGTGCTGTTTATCATTATAAAAGTCCTCACACTTTCGAATTGTTAATATTGGATAGCGGGGAAAGTTGGGTAGTACTACTGGGTGTGACGAGCCCCACCTGTGTGACTCGAGGTCAGTCGGGTGCAATTTGTCCTATGAACATTAGTCACGATATGACATCGTGGCTGGAGGCAAACATAACACAGTCAGCTTCAATGTCGAAATCACTATTTAATATCGTTTGGGAATGGGCTAGCTAGCCATTACAATGCACATGCTTAAATATACGCTATTGTTAAACTGTGACGTTTAACTGTAAACTCTTGAACTGATCAACCGTTGAGTTGATACACGCTATTGTTGAACTGGGATGTTTAACTGCAAACTCTTGAACTGATCAACCATTGGGTTGATACACACTATTGGTAAACTGTTATGTTTATACGCAAACTCTTGAACTTACCAACCATTGGGTTGATTACTCTTTTGTTAAACTGTTATGATTAACGCAAACCCTTGAACTTACCAACCATTGGGTTGATTACTCTTTTGTTAAACTGTTATGATTAAACGCAAACCCTTGAACTTACCAACCATTGGGTTGATATACACTTTTGTTAAACTATTATGTTTAAACGCAAACTCTTGAACTCACCAACTGTGTGTTGACTTTTAGTATGCTATTCTCAGGTCATTAAATCTGGACTGCGGTTAGGAGCACTACACGGGTCAAGCATGCATCCTAACGCTTAAACAATGATATATATATGTTTATCTTTATATTTTGGGTTTGTTTTATTTGTTTAAACGCTTCCGCATGTATTACAAAGTTTGAACTTTGGTTTGTTATGTTAAACGTTGCATATAGAGTCGTTCCAAGTAACTATTGACTGTGATCCTGGTTTGTTCACACGCCTCGCGGTAGAACTCCGCACGTGGATTTTGAGGGTGTGACACACTCACACCCTCACACCCTCACACCCTCACAGCCCCCTGCCCCCTGCCTCACCGGCCATCACCACCACCTACACCACCATCACAGAAACCTCATAGCACCCAGCCACCACGTACCAGCATCAAAATCAATCAATTATAAAGTTTGGTGAGATCAATCTGTCTAGGGTTTGCATATCTGTTTTTTTACGCGCCTTTAACTTATTTATATCTTTAAATATTTATTTTCGTGTAGATTGTTTGACTGGGTTAGGGGTACTATTTAATTATATCTTTAAATATTTATTTTCGTGTAGATTGTTTGGCTGGGTTAGGGGTATCAGCATTTTTGGTTTTGAATAGGGGAAGGCATCCTCTTTTTCTAGGATTTTTTTAGGATTTTTCTATCTTCGGATGATTTGATTTTTTTGGGTCTTGATTACTGCGTGTGCCCCTAGCGTATTGTTGACCACGTGTGACAGTTCCTTTTGATTGTGCTTTACTTGTGCTTGGTTTCTTTCTAGTGTGTTGTCCGTGTTTCTATTTTTTAGTGGTTTTAGTGGACTCTGTCTGGTATAATAGATAGTAGGAGCCATTATGCTGCCCCGAGATCATGTTCAGTGAGGAGAGGTGCGAAGACAGGGAATAAGGTTTGTAGATTAAGAGTGGTATCGTGGAATGTAGGAACCCTAACTAGTAAGTTACTAGAGTTAATTGATGTGCCGAAAAAACGTAGGGTACACATAGCATGCCTGCAGGAGACTAGATGGCGGGGTGGGAGAGCAAAAGAGTGCAATAGTTATAAACTATGGTATTCAGGGTCTGATGGAGCTAAAAACGGAGTAGGTTTTCTAGTTGCTAAGGAACTCTAAGATAATGTAATGGAGGTGAGAAGATACAATGGTAGAATTATGTTGTTAAGAATAGTAATAGGGGATGAGGTAGTGACGGTAGTTAGTGCGTATGCACCACATGTTGGACTAGGGGAAACGGAAAGAAAAACGTTCTGGGAGAGTTTAGATCACGTTATGGCCGACATACCTAGAGAAGAAAAGTTATACATAGGAGGAGATTTTAATGGACATATTGGAAAGGATAATGAGCATTTCCAACTGGTGCATGGAGGCTACGGGTATGGTCTTAGGAATGACGGCGTTAGGGAGCTTCTTGAATTTGCAGTAGCGCATGACTTAGGCATCATAAATTCGTTCATTAAGAAAAGAGACTCGCATCTAATCACGTTTACCAGCGGCGGGAGACACACACAGATAGACTATTTATTGATGAGGAGAGAAGATCATAGCTCGTGGAAGGACTGTAAAGCAATCCCGGGAGAGACGGTTGTGACGCAACACCATATGTTGGTGGCGGATATACGCGTCAAGAGGCCAATTGCCTAACGGAACAGGAGAGTTACACCCAAGATCAGATGGGGTCAGCTCAAAGATGAAAAGATTACTATTTTTAGAGATAAAGTCATACCAATGAACCAAACTGGGCCACAGGAAGACGCAAACCAAAAGTGGGAGGTTATGGCAACTAGGCTCATCCAAGCAGCTAAAGAAACGCTTGGAGTTATAACAAAAAGGACAGTTGGTCATAAGGAATCATGGTGGTGGAACGAAAATGTACAGGAGAAGATACGTATCAAACAACAAAGTTTTAGAGAGCTTATACGCTATAACAATGAGGAAGAACACGCAGAGCTAAAACAAAAGTACAAGGACGCTAAGAGACAAGCGAAAAAATCGGTGTCAGAGGCAAAGAACACGACCTATGAAATGATGTATAAGCGATTAGAGACGAAAGAAGGAGAGCATGACATGTTTAAGATAGCCAAGGCAAGAGAAAGAAGAAGACATGACCTGAGAATGGTCAAGTTCATAAAGGCTGCGGATGGAAAGGTTTTGGTGAAGGAGAAAGATATCAAGGTGAGATGGAAAACTTACTTCGATAACCTATTTAACATAAGGAACCCAAATCAACAAACTGAGATAGATAGAACAACCCAAACAACACAACAAAACCAATGCTATTGTAGAAGCATCATAGTTGATGAAGTTACAAGAGCTATGAAGAAAATGGGAAGGGCTAAAGCGGTGGGGCCAGACAACATACCGATTGAAGTGTGGAAATGCCTGGGTGATGAGAGTCTCCAATGGCTAACAGATCTATTCAACACTATCTTTAAGACAGGGAAGATGCCAGACCAGTGGAGAACCAGTGTCATAGTCCCCATATATAAGAAAAAAGGAGATATCCAAGGTTGCGAAAACTATAGGGGAATAAAGCTATTGAGTCACACGATGAAACTATAGGAAAGAGTTATTGACACGAGAATTATACGGGAAACCCAGATAGCAATAAACCAATTTGGATTTATGCCAGGACGCTCTACAACAGAAGCCATACACGTCATAAGACGGATAATGGAGAAATATAGAGAAAAGAAAAGGGACCTCCATATGGTATTCATCGACCTAGAAAAGGCCTATGACAGTGTACCGCAACAACTAATTTGGGAAAGTTTACGACTTAGAGGGGTACCAGAGAGGTATATCAAATTAATTAAGGATATGTATGACGGGGCAAAAACGTGTGTGCGAGCACCGGTAGGAGACACAGACTCATTCTCAGTAGAAGTGGGACTTCACCAAGGATCGGCATTGAGCCCATTTCTCTTCGCACTAGTGTTGGATGAGATGACTAAGTCTATGCAACAGTCAGTCCCGTGGTGCATGCTCTTTGCGGATGATATTGTCTTAATATCAGAATCTAAAATGATGCTTAACGACAAGCTAGAGCAGTGAAGAGCAGCGCTAGAGAGCAGAGGATTAACGATAAGTCGCTCAAAGACGGAATACATGTATTGTAACTTTGGTGGCGACGAGGAAGAGGACACCCAAATCAGTATCCAGGGTATGCCGGTCCCACGGACATCTAGGTTCAAATACCTGGGCTCGTACCTACAGGAGGACGGAGAGATACACAGCGATATAGCTCACCGTGTCCAAGTAGGATGGTGCAAGTGGAGAGCAGCATCAGGGATCCTATGTGATAAGAGGTTTCCAGCAAAACTTAAGGGAAAACTATATAGAGTGGCGGTACGCCCAGCAATGCTATATGGAACAGACTGCTAGGCCATAAAGAAATCGCACGAGAAACAAATAGAGGTTGCGGAAATGCGAATGCTAAGGTGGATGTGTGGCCATACAAGACTGGATCGGATAAGAAACGAAGTGTTTCGACAGAAGTTAGAAGTGGCTTGTATTGCAGATAAAATATGAGAGGGAAGATTAAGATGGTATGGACATGTCAAGAGGAGACCAGTGGCAGCACCGGTCAGAGCAGTGGAGAACATCATCCTAGAGGGTAGGAAGAGTAGAGAAAGACCTAGGTTGACCTGGGAAGAGATAATTAGGCGAGATATGGTACACTTGCACCTCTCTGAGCACATGATCGAGGATAGGAGTGAGTGGAGACGTAGAATTAAAATTAAGGACTTTTAGTGGTTTCTGTAGCTAGGAAGGGACTTTGATTACTTTTTACGGGGCCTGATGTGTATGTAGTACGCTTCGACCTTTTTAGGGGAAACTTGCTGCTTCTCTGATGTATGCTTGTTCATTTTATATTTCCTTTTGGTGATATTTTAATGTTTGTTGTATGATGTGTGCCGTATCATATATCATATATCATATATCATATGTTTGATCATATGTTGATTCGCTAGCGTTATTCTGTTATCGAGCCGGGGGTCTCTTTGGAAGCGGTCTCTCTACCTATCTGGATAGAGGAAAGACTTGCCGCCACCTATCCCCCCCAGACCCTGCTCTTGAGTGGGATATACTGAGTTTGTTTGTTTGTTTGTTTACTTAATTTGATTGTTGCAACAAGCCGGTGTTTTGGTTATTTGTTTAGAGCTCTAGAGGAGAGCATAAATGCAAGATGCCTTTAATTACATAAACTATGTTTTGTAATTCAATTGTAACAAATTAGAGACGTAGCTATGTTAAAAGGTCTATTAAGTTGGTGTAAATGACTTCAATTTAATGTTTGTCCATCTTTTTTTCTGAACGACAATTGTGCGGTCTTGATTCGTATGAGACGTATTATCTTAATTAAGTTAAACTATCCGTTTCTTAACTAAAATTGCACCCTAACTTATTAGAAATAAACTCATTACTGGAAAACATTTTGTCTCAACTTTGAATATGTTACTCACGATAAAACTTGAACCCATGACACTTACGGAGCGTTTGGTTGGAAGGAATGGAATTGAATGGAATGGAATTGAGAAACTAGTATAATTTTCAAATAAAAATTATATTTGAGTGGGTAATGAAATGTAAAACCCAAGGGAATGTTCACCTCAAATTCCCTTGGTTGTGTGATTTCAAATTCCCTCTCTAGGTGAAAGGATTTTGAAATCCCGCAACCAAGGGAATTTGAGGTGAAACATTCCCTTGGGTTTTACATTTTATTAACCACTCAAATATAATTTTACTTGAAAATTATGCAAGTTTCTCAATTCCGTTCCATTTCATTCCATTTCTTCCAACCAAACGCTCCCTTAGTTTCATTTAAGATATAAACCTTTAAACCTTGTATCGCTCGCATATTGTTTTTTTCTTTTTCTCACTTTTCTTTGATAAAACATACACCAGCTAGCTTTTCAAATAAATGATCCCCATGTGATCCTCACGTGAGGTGTAGTATTGTCTTTTTAATTCATTAAACATCTTATCCTTCTCTTAAGGGGTGTTTGGATAAACTTTTCAAACATCTTATTAACTTATTAACTTTTTTAATAAGTTAATAAGTTAGTATAGACTAACTTATTAACTTATTTCCCTCATAATCATCATATTGTCAAACACTATAAAATGACTTTTTAACTTTTTAAAAGTTAATAAGTCAATAAGTTGTTTTAAAAATTGCAATCCCAAACACCCTCTTAACATCAATTCAAAACACACTTTTAAATTAAACATTCATGTCTCTAATCTTTTCATTGTTGAAAGTGAACACGCACAATATATGCTCTTGTGAAAGTTGGAACATCAATTCACACCTTATAAATTCCAACAAATCTTAGGTGTCGCTTCCATTGTTATGTAAGAACTTCAAACCTAATCTTCAAATTCTATTTTTCTCTTTTTTCGCAAACGATGTTATCGAATTCATAAACTGAGATCAACGTGTGCTTTTAAGGCCTCGATAGATCTTCTAATGTGCTCAAGAGCAACTAAAATAATCCTTGGATTGTTAGGGGGAGGGAGGGAGAGGGAGGGGAGAGAGAGAGAGTGAGAGAGAGAGAGAGAGAGAGAAGGATAGGTGATAGTAGTGGGTGGCTGGTGGTGGATGGTGGGGATGGAGATGGTGGTGGTGATAGTCGATGGTGGTGGGTGCCAGTGGTGGTGGCTTGATAGTGGAAGGTTCATGGTGGTTGTTTTTTCAAGAAATGCAGGGGTGGGGATGAAGATGGGGTAAGGTGGGATGGGGTAAATAGTTAGAATTATTGATGTAATTTTTAAAACTTGACACATTCAATCCTATAATATAAGGATATCATAGAGACCAGCTATATAATCAACTCTACATGTTTTGATTAAATAAAGTTTTAACACTTGTTACCATAAAGTTGCATTTTAATTAAGTCACTTTAACTCTTATTGTTCAAGAAACGTATCAAACTGACAATCAATAAAATATATATTTATAAATTAATGTTTTAAAATCTTTAATGATTAAATCATTTCTTTTACGTTAATACATACTTGACAATACTTTTTGTTGAAATTGTTTATTAGGTTAAGAGTGTTTGTTCACCCTTAACCCTTTTGTTCACATGTGAGCCACGGTTGTTCACATAAAAATGTCATAACTAAAAATTTAATCAATTAATATAGTAAATTTCTTGGAGTTAATTACATGATTGGTCAATGTGATTTGCCTATATTGGTTTGCTCATATTTCAATATTCCTAACTTTCAAGAAATTACATCATTGTTTCTAACTGTTAGCCAAATCGTAACACGATTGATCCCTGCTACTAACTTCTATTAAAATTTTCAGTTGAGTGAGGTGAAAAGACCACTTTACCCTTGAGCTAAAGACAAACATTTGGGACCACTTTCTTTTAAATTACACACACACACACACACACACACACACACACACACACACACACACACACACACACACACATATATATATATATATATATATATATATATATATGCACACACAAACAATTATGCATACACATGATACAACATGGTCCGACAACCCATCGCCTACGACATACCGCCACAAGTCCTTCAACCACACCGCGACCACAAGTCTGATGCCCCCTTGCCTCCAGTGACGCCACCACTGGCGGCATCTCCACCGCCAACACCATCATTTTAAGGTTATATTAGAAAGACTGATGCTACCAAAGCAGTCAAAGAGTTTCCAGCATGCATGCATTGATGTACAAGGTAGAAGTTAATTTGAAAGTTTTACACACTTCATAGAAAATATTCTAAGTGTAAAATCTTTTGAAGTCGAAGACCAAATCTTCCGAAGCCAAAGATGAAGTCTTCCGAAGCTTCAAAGACAAAGTCTTCCGAAGCCAATGAAGTGAAGACTGATTTCTTCCGAAGACGGAGAAGACATGCTTTCTCTGATCAACTTTTGCATAAAGCTAACCTATTTTCCGCTACAATTCTAAAGACTCACCAACTTGTATAAGTTGGTGAAAAGATCCATGCTTTACAACTGTAGATTAAGGTCTAGATTCTGTAACTTTCTACTTTATATCTTTTATTCTTTTTGTAATATATTAGGATGTGAATTATGACATGTCATAGTCACTAGTCAAAAGGCAATCTGTCTTTTGACTTTACACTAATCTTGTTGTCTAGATTAATGTTTCTAGCTGGTTTTCAAAATATAGCCGATTGTAGGATGTAATATAAAATATCTCAAGTTCTTTTATTTCTTTTAATGCTTTGTAATACTTGTAATAGAACTTGAGAGCAATATATAGCATTGTTGAAAATCATACTTATCATGTGCTTGTTCTTTTGTTTTTTCTCATTACTTGCTTGTGTTTTTAGTATCCTCTATACAAACCGTTTCCCTATTTGATATGTTAAGTGTTCTAACACTCTTCTCATTATGAGACTGATTATATCAACCACCCTTAAGCGGTCCCGCAATTGGTATCAGAGCTCTTCAGGCTCTTGATTGTAAGATCTCACCATCTTAAATCCTCTTAGTTTCACAAATCACTTAATATCTCAAATGGCAGCTATCACAAAGGCTGATATGGAAACCGATACCATGATAAAGTCTCCACTGATCACCCTTGATGATTTGATACTTGGTGCCAAAGAATGGAGGACTTCATCAAGTCTCAAGACTCAAGGATGTGGAGATCTATTATCTCTGGACCTCATGTACCATCTACCTCTTCAGCTGCTGCTGGTGGTAGCATGATACCAAAGGAAGTGGCTGACTACTCTGAAGAAGACTGGAAGAAGATAAATGTAGATCAGAAAGCCATGACTGCTCTCCAAACTGCTCTTCCCAACTCTATATATAGAGGCTTTAAGAAGTGCAAAACTACTAAGCAACTATGGGATGCATTGAATCTCATGTATGAGGGGTCCACTGAAGCAAAAGAAAACAAGAATGACCTCTCAAAGCAGCAGTTTGAGAATTTCACCTTTAAAACAGGTGAAACCATGACTCAATAATACTCAGGTATGTTGAGATTGTGGATACTCTAATGGATGTTGGAGTAACTCTTGAGAACATGGACATTGTAAGGAAGTTCATGTCATCTCTTCCTAGACAATGGACACACTATTGTATGGTCATCAAGAGGACTAAGAACCTCAAGACCCTTACTCTCACTGAGTTATATGGTATTCTCAGTGGCTGCCAGATGGAGATGAAAATGCAAAATCCATCTGGTAACTCCAATAATCAGCAGAGTTATGCCCTTCTTGTGGTTGAAAAGGATTGAAGAGAACCCTAATATCATCTCATCTACTACCCTGACAACTCATAAAAGGGTGCTTTTGTCACCTTCTCAGAGGATCCAAGGGAGAGCTACACTCAAGGAAGCCCATTCCAAGAGACAAGCTCATCAAAAGCTTTTGTGTCTAATCATGAAAGCACAAGCAACTTCCTCTTCACCCTTGAAAATTTGGACTCTATCCATACAGATGACCTGGAGTATATGGAGATAGTCCAACATATGGCTCTTCTCACTTATAGAGCCAAGAAATTCTACAAGAAGACATGGAAGAAGTTTTCTAGCAATGTATCCAATGTAAAGTTTGGGCTGGACAAAAGTAAAGTGAAGTGTTATAACTGTAACCAGATAGGACATTTTGCTAGGGAGTGAAAGTCACCAAGTAGAAATGGTGGCCAAGCACAACCCAGGCCAAACTACACTAAGGGAGCTCCACACATTGAAAAGCCCAAGCAGCAAGCTGTAGTTGCTGTTAAAGAGGGAGACTTTGATTGGAGTTTCCAGGTTGAGGATGCATCTCCAAACCAAGCATTGATGGCTGATCATTAAGAAGCCAATGTATTAGAACATATTTGTACCTCAGAATACATTGCTAAAGTTAATAGATTTAGGTCCTATAACTTAGAGATGAGATGTAAGGATTCCTATAAGTCTGATGCAGCCAAAACACTCTAAGTCTTCTTGCATGCTGCACAGAACATGAAGTAGAAATGCTTCGGAAGTTTTACACTTCAGAAATATTCTAAGTGTAAAATCTTTCGAAGCCAAGACCAATATCTTTCGAAGCCAGAAATGAAGTCTTTTGAAGCTTCAAAGACAGTTTTCCGAAGCCAAGGAACCAAGACAGATTCTTCCGAAGACTTTTATCATACATGTTTTTATCTGATGCACTTTTCTGTAAAGCTGAACCACTTTTCCCGCTGCCCATTCTGATTGGTAACCAACTTGCATGAGTTGGTGAAAAGGTCCATGTTTTAGGAAAACTGTACATTGAGGTCTTGGGTCCAACCTTTCTACTTTATGTACTTTTATCCTTTTTGTAATATATTAGGATGTGAGCTATGGCATGTCATAGTCACTAGCCAAAAGGCATTCTGTCTTTTGACTCTACATAAATTTTGTTGTCTAGTTCATGTATTCAGCTGGCCTTCAAAGTATGGCCGTCTATAGGTTTTAGTATATAGTATCTCAAGTCTTATAACTTTGTATGAATGCATGCTGAATACTTGTAACTTTGAACTTGAGAAGTAATATACAGCATCCTTGAAAACCAACCACTTGTATTGTTATCTTGTTCTGTTTTTCTAAGTTCACTTGTGTTCTTAGCATCATCATAACCGGTTCCCTATTTGATCTGTTAAGTGTTCTAATACACTATCCTCATTGTGTTATTGTGTTGAAGTGCTAACCCTTCTACCGGTACTGCATTTGGTATCAGAGCTTTCCAGGCTCTTGATATAAGATCTCACCATCTTAAGATCCCTCTCACACACAAAATACTTAACAACTCAAATGGCAGCTCTTTCTAAAGCTGATATGGAAACTGGTACTATGACCAAGTCCCCACTGATCACTCCTGAAGATTTTGACACATGGTGCAAAAGAATGGAAGGCTTCATCAAGTGTCAAGATTCAAGGATGTGGGACTCAGTTATTAATGGTCCCTTCATACCAAGCACTACTTCTGCTACTGGTAATCGTATCATCCCAAAAGATGTAGATGATTGCTCAGAAGAAGATAGGAAAAGAATAGAGCTTGATCAAAGGGCCATGACTTGTCTTCAAACTGCTCTTCCAAACTCCATCTACAGAGGATTCAAGAAGTGCAAGATAGCTAAAGATCTATGGGAAGCACTGAAGTTCATGTATGAAGGATCCAAGGAAACTAGAGAGAACAAGAAGGATCTCAAAGCAGTAGTTTGAAAACTTCACTTTCATGGCTGGTGAGACACTGACTCAACAATACTTCAGGTATGTTAAGATAGTGGACACTCTAGTGGATTTGGAGTAACTCTTGAGAACAGGGACATAGTAAGGAAGTTCATGTCTTCTCTTCCTAAACTATGGACACGTTATTGTGTTGTGATCAAGAGAACTTCAGACCTTAAAACTCTTACTCTTACAGAGTTGTATGGTATTCTGAGTGCGTTCCAGATGGAGATGAACATGCAAAATTCCTCTGGTAACTCTAATAACCAACTGAGTCAGCTCTTCATGTGAATGAAAGGGAAAGCATTGAACCACAACATCAGTTGTTGTGCTACCCTGACAACTCACAAAAGGGGCCTTTTATCACCCTTCCAGAGACACTAAGAGAAAGCTACACTCAAGGAAGTCCCTCTAAGAGACAAGTTCTTTTCATGCCTTTGTCTCAGCTGATGAAACCTCTGCCACCTTCTTTTCATTCTTGAAGACTTGGACTGTATCCATCCAGATGATCTGGTGTATATGGAGATAGTTCAGCAAATGGCTCTTCTCACTCATAGGGCCAAGAAGTTCTACAAGAGGACTCGGAGAAGATTTCCAAGCAATACATCCAGTGGAAAGTTTGGGCTGGACAAAAGCAAGGTAAAGTGCTACAAATGTAACCAGATGGGGCACTTTGTAAGAGAGTGTAAGGCACCAAGAACAAATGGTAGCCAGACACAAACCAGACCAAACTACACTAAGAAAGTTCACCAGAATGAGAAGCCAAAGCAGCAGGCTGCAGTTGCTGTTGAAGAAGGAGGCTTTGACTGGAGCTTTCAGATAGAAGATGCATCTCCAAACCAAGCTCTTATGGCAGACCATGATGAAACCAAGGTATTGGAAAATCTTTGCTCTTCTAAATGCATTGCTAAAGTTAATAGATATAGGTCATATAACTTAGAGCTGAGATCTGACCTCGAGTCCCTAAACATCTTGAAAGCTGATTTTAAAAGAGCTGAAAATGACTATAAACTTAAAATAAAAGATTTAGAGAAAACCATTTCAACTCTTAAACATGAGCTAACAAATTACAGGACTCAGATCAAAGATCTCATAGCTAGGTTAACTGAATGCCAAGCTGAGCTTGTGATCAGCAAAGCTAAGGAAGAAAATTGTGTTCTTGAAGAAGAAACCTTCAAGAACATAATATCCTCATCCTTGCATGCAAAAGTGTATTATCAAAAAGAAGGGACTGGGATCTAGTGAGATAGCTCCTCCACACACCATCTTGTCTGTAAGATCTCTTAGGTATGGACTTATGAAGATGAGCTTCCCCTCATAGATCCATTGATTGAAGAGGATAAAGTGGAGATGGTGAAGAATGATTTTGGTTTGAGTGAGGAAAAACATTCTGAGAAGGGTCACCATTCCTCTGAGGAGAGTAAAGCTGTTGGGATGACCAAGTAAAGAAGAAAGAACTTGATCAGGAAAGCCAAAAGAAAATCAAGGAAGGCTCAAGAGATCAAGGCCGCTTTTGACTCTAAGCAAAAACAAGTTTTTATCTCTGCAGGGTTTGAAGTGGTTAAGACTGATGACATGAACTCTGGTTCATGTGCAACTCATCTCAGCAACAAGAAAGGATGATCTGTTGTGTGTTACTGCTACACAATCTGGACCATCCAACTCCAAGAACAATTCTCAACCTAAAAGAATTGTCTCAGCTCCTGCAAAGGTGAATGTAGAGAAGGGATGTGACCAAAGTCAACCTCTTCTATGAAGATGACTCTTGGAAAGAAGAAACTGAAGTGTGTCATGTGTGAGAGTACTTCTCATTTGGCCAAGGATTGTCCATATAATCCTAAAGGTACTCTTCACATGAAAACAATGAGACTTCCAAAAATTCCAAGAAGAACTTAGCTTCAGAAGGAAAATCTGTTTCCTTCAGAAGTTCTAAAATGAAGAAGAAGGCACGTGGAAAATTGCCTTCGGAAGAAAATTTGGTCTCGGAAGAAAGGAATGCTTCTGGGTACTGAAGCTTGCTGCAGTAAAGGCAAGTTCTTCCGAAGGACCAGTCATCAAAACATCCGAAGTCTCAAAAGCTTTCGAAGTATTGAAGGTCAAGTCCAAACTTCGAAAGGTGGTGTGGAAGTCAAAGAAAGGCCAAATGACTGAAGGTTCTTCATCAACAACAACACAAGATCCTCAAAGCACAACCATAGGATCTATTACTGTTGCATTGTCTTCAACTGTTTGAAATGAGTCCAAGACCAATGAGGCTTGGTTTTCCAAATGTACTAGCTATCTCTTTATGCAGGAACAACTACAGACAACAACAATGCGTGGATCATTAACAGTGGTTGTTCCAGGCACATGACAGGCAATAGGTCACTATTCCAAAAGTTTAAAAGAATTGATGGAGGACTAGTTGCTTTTGGAGGAGATGCAGGTGGTTACATTACTGAAGGGGCAAGGTCACAAATGGTAAGCTGAGCATTGATAAGGTAAACTTTGTCAAGGAGCTTGGATACAATATTTTAGTGTATCTTAATTTTGTGATCAGAGTCATACATGCTGTTCACTGAGCACGAGTGCATTGTTCTCAAGCCTGGGGTGGTCATTCCTCATGAGCACATCCTACTCCAGAGCCCCCAGGAAAGGGAAATGTACAAGATGGATTTGCAAGAAACATCTCCCTCAGGAAAGTTTCATGCTTTCTATCTAAAGCAAATAGTGATGAGTCTTTCCTTTGGCATAAAAGAATGTGCCATGTAAACTTTAATAACATGAATAATTAATTAAGAATGACTTGGTAACTGGAATACCAAAAAGACTTTACAAGTGATGATCATTGTGTTGCATGCCTGAAAGGGAAGCAACACAAGGCATCTTACAAGCCTAAGAAAGAAATTCCATCACTACACCCCTACACTTGTTACATATGGATCTCTTTAGCCCCACCAGTATAATGAGTTTAGGAAGGACCTCTTACTGTTTGGTGATCACAGATGAATTTACAAGATTCACATGGGTCTTCTTACTTAGAACTAAGGATGAGACCCCTGAGACTCTGAAGAATTTCATCTTAAAGATTGAGAATCAATGTGATCACAAGGTCAAAACCATAAGATATGATCAAGGAACTGAGTTCAAGAATCAAATACTTGATACATTTTGTGATGAAAAGGGTATTACAAGACAATATAGTGCTCCCAACTCCTCAGCAAATGGAGTTGTTAAGAGGAGAAACAGGACACTAATTGAAGCTGCAAGAACTATGTTGTCTGACTCTAAACTGCCTATCACCTCTGGGCAGAGGCAGTCAACACTGCCTGCTTGTTGTCTGACTCTAAACTGCCCATCACCTTCTTGTTTCTTATCCTAAATAGAGCCAAAGAAGATTGATGAAGCTCTAAAGGATGGAAGTTGGGTTGATCTATGCAAGAGGAGTTGCTTCAATTCAAGAGGCAAAAGGTTTGGAATCTATGTCCTCTTCCTCATGGAAAGACTACCATAGGTACAAAATGGGTTTTCAGGAATAGAAGGATGATAGAGGACTTGTCATCAAGAACAAGGCTAGACTATTGTTCAAGGGTTAACTCAAGAAGAAGGGATTACTACACTGAT